>JAGVSQ010003815.1:0-20680 GCA_022683975.1 Rhyacophila evoluta
AATAATCTGTCAAGACGTCTTCACATTGCGGACATCCATATACTCCTCTTTCGGAATGGATATCTTCACAGTGTGCAGATTCATAAGCACCATGTTGGGAGCGAACATGGTATATAAAAAAAATGTTACAAAGTCATCAAAACATGTTGCTAAAAAGCTGCAGTTCAAAAATATTGAACTTAATAACATAATAATAAGTTTTTAAGTTTTATATCGCATCGATATAAATAATTCATTAAGAAATTTGATATCATTTTATAAACAAACCTTTTTTATTAACTTTACGTTAATTATTTTTATTTAGTGGATTTTTTTACTCAGATTTGAGATTTTGAGACACTACATAATTATTTACATTGTATGGAACGCGTTCTTTTTACCTGAAATCATTCTATATTCTGTATGATTATGTATCAAATTTATTTCAATAAAATCATTTTGAAATCTATTCTCAATTTTACATAATATTCATCCATAAAATTCATTCATAACGTAAGTTGTAAATTTGTAAATAATATTTTACTAAAAATAAATAAGGCTGCAATAATTTAGCTACCCAAAAAGTCAGTCTCAGTCATTTGCAAAGTTTTAAAGTTCATTTTATGGACGAAATAACTAATAATAACTGGAGAAAATTAAATTTCTTAACGTTCAATGATATTGTCAATTTCTTTCAATGTTCTATGAACATGATTTAATAACTTTAACATTGGTACACATATCGGATAATTAAAAAAAAAGAAGAACTGTCGACTTATTTAAAGTTTTATTGTGAGATACACAATTATTTAACCATAAAATTATGTATCTTATGGCTGGGATGTCCCCAATGATTTTAATTAAACCACTCTCCAAAATATTTCAATATTTGCCATTTATAAACTCAAACAATTTTATTTATGCTATCATACTTATAATATGCAGGCAAATTGAAAATATTTTATTTTACTTATAAACCTATGAAATATTACCCTTTGAAAGAGACCGAAAACCTTTGAAAAATTAAAAGTTTTTAATACACACTAACCTTCATTGTATGTATCAATGATTTTGGCACAATCGTTTTTTTCCTTATTGAATATTCATTTTTCTTTCACATCAAATGCTACTTCTGACTTTCAAATGATTCTACAGATGGGGAACTTAAGATTTTGTACTCTTCACAGTACAATTTTTATGTCTAAATATAGATATATAGACAAATACATATACAGCGTAGCTACATATTTAACGCACTGGAGTAAGTGAAATCGTTGAGCCCCCTATAGTTTCCCGTTGTTTGGCTCCTACGCTAATAATTTTACTTGCGCTCCCATGATTCGTATACTGGAGGAATTATTTCAACTAGTTCTCAGTGGCTACGCCATTGTAATGTAAATTGTCTAAAATTAAAAATTAGTTTTATAATTGTATAGAAATCGTGGTATTGTTTTGTTTCGATCGTTGACACAAAAACGATGTGGATATTAATTAAAGCTAAATTCATTTTTACAATATTATTTTTTTAAAAAATGATAGGGGTCGAATCTCGATAAACTCAGAAATCGATAAAAAGTGAAAGATATACAGCCACCTGTGACGGGGTAAAAAAATGACTGCGGGTTGCAAAGAGAATCTGGGTGGCATATTTTCCCCCCAATTTAGAAGAGGGGTGGGGGTGCGTATTTATGCGTCATAAATTTGCGCCCACATCGATAGATACGATTTGGCAGTGGGACGCGCGAGGAAGTGGTGAAGCTCAAAGTAAGGGGAGGGGTGTCACATCAATCACCGCTGCCGCCCTGTGCCCCCCTGTGAACCCTATCTCTGCCCCCTCCCCGCCGCAAGGATTACATATTCAATTTGAATATGGAAAAAAACTCCCTGCTGATGTATCGGTTTTTTTCCGTGGCCGCCTGTTTGTATTATTTATCAAGAATTTTTTTATTGTATGATTTTGAGATTTGTTTTCGCCGCTGATTTATTGGGATGGTGGATAATTTCGCTGTAATAATTATTTTTCCTTTCAAAAAATATTTTTGTATATTTAGATACCTATACGACCTGCCCATAAAGCCTTGATGAAAAACGCCGATCGGGTGGCGTATATTTCCCCCAGAAATTTTGATGTATTACGAGTGCTCATACATATATAATGGGTTAATCAGATATTTTACATAAAATAATATACATTTGTGTGTATAATTCTATATACATGTTATTTATTCAAAATAAATCGATACCTGTTTTTCTTTAATCAAACTTCCTTCTTTCATTCATCACATTATTTCATATTACATACCATGAAATTCTCTACCGATTAGTTGAAATTCAATATGAAAAAAAAACCATAGTATAAATATAGGATAATAATTTATAAAGCCTATTCTTAATCCCACTACCCGAGAGGTCGCAGCAGCATCTTGGAGCCAGAGATTGCGCATTCAATTCCCATATCTGTCAGATTGTTAAACAATCCAAAGATGGAGGACTGGACTTTAGTTAAAACATCGTGATTATCAATCTATCTCTGGATTGGGTAGCTTCACACTGTTCAGATCAATATGTTTCATTTTTGGAGTGGACATGATACGGAAATTCTCTATGAACAACTTCTATGCTCAAATAATAGTGTTAAATTAGTATGTTAGGTTTTAATATTATATTATCTAATTAAACTACATTATGAAGTTTATGTTTTTCTTTCTCATTTCGATTACATATTATTTTATGTGAGCTCCTACTTTTTCATAAACATTCAGTTGCAAATACATTCTTAACTCGAAAATAAATTCTCTTATTGTAAATCAGGTAAAGCGTAATTAACATTAGTATCGAGGATTCCCAACAGAGTGTCCAAAAAATCAAACAAACAAAACATTTAAAAAAAAAGTTTATCAGTTTTTACTGTAAAACATTTTCAAGAATGACATATTCGACGTCTGATAAATTTGTATTATAAGTTTTCCTCAAGGTGATTTTGATAGACATTTAAATTTTTATGAAATGAAATCGATTTCACCCTGGTGGTCGTTGCGGGTGATAATCAACCAGAATAAAGATTTAAAAAAAAAAAAAATACTAGCTGGCTTAGTTGTTAGCTAGCAAAAAAAATCTCACTAAAAAAGTCATTGATGTCATGTTGCTGAAATTCGTACACTCTACTTTTAAAGTGGACACATTTTTTCCGTATAAGATCTAAATTTAATTTTTTTCTAATATTTGATAGAGTACATATTGTAATTTATGTACAATTGATTTAATGTAGGATCAAATGACGAATCTCCAACGACTGTATAATTTTGGGTTTGCGGGTTTCTACACTAGATATTTTAGCCCCACAACAAATTTGGCCTCTAGTTTTTTATTACCGTGTTCGCTCCTAAATTGGAGGATATAGATCTACACAGTGTAAAGATATCCACTCAGAAAGTGAAGTATATGTTTTTTCACAATGTGAAGATGTCTTGACAGAATATTTTTTACGAGAATTGCTCAACCCAATGGATTGGATGTCCTACATTTTTGGACATTTACAATCCGATAGATGAGGAATCAAACCCGCATTCCCTGGAACGCTAGGTGCGTACGCTACCGGGGAGATAAAGATATAGAAAATACAGATATAGATTATAGTTGATATAATTATTTTTATAATTACATTTAATTTTTTTTTTATGGCTGCAACTGCATTTTTTTCAAAATATTACAATTTTTCTTACATGAGATGTAAGTCACAATTCATTCTTTATCCGATTCATTTAAATTTATAAACTGTTAACTACTAGTTTATCATATTTTCAAAAGTGATGTTTCTCTGTAGCAATTTTGGTTGAATCTATTAAATTAATTACACCTTTGCTTAAAATAAATGTTTTATACTATCGAGAAATATCCCATCAATCAAAAACACCGCTTTCATTGTCTTAAAGTAATAAATTATTTCTCATAGCTTGGCATACAAATCACATCAGCTGTAACAGGAATTGACTTACCATACACTGCAGGATTTTTCTACGATATAACACATCATTCAACTCTATACTAGGGGACAACAGACTTTTAGATTTGTTAAGGGGCTCCCTCCATCCAGCAAGCTCAATAGCCACTGGAAGTCTATTTTACTAATTAAATTCCTAGTATTTTCATACATTATTACTAACCATATCTTTTGTATATTGTTTTACAAGCAACATAGGTAAAAATGTCAATTTACTCAAAAATATTTTTGTTCATCGACAAAAAACACGTAAAACTCCCTGGAACATTAATTCTTGTATGGCATCTTCTGGATGGATGGAAAACAAATAAGCTATCCTTGCCTTTACTAACTAAACCTAATATAATACAATACTAATAGTAACTTTTATAATATTTAATTTGATCAACCGATATTTGAAATTAGGTACATACGATACAAGAATGGTTAATGTCCAGAAGGTCCTGTAACAAAAAACATGAACGGTTGAGATACATTCGGTGGTTTTATGGATAGCTTCAAAGTTTTAAATTTATCCATGGCACACATCGTTGGCACACCTGGACTTAATAGCCTTTATTCTTAAGCATAACCTAAAGCAAAGTTTTTAATCTTTTAAATTTAATAATAGTTTGAAAAATTGAATTTTGTCGATGATCATGCAAATATTTTTAATGAAAGGATTTTTTTTTACAAATAATTCAATAAGTCAATCAATGCAACAATTAATTGAACAGTTAATTTATTTTCAATTTTGAACAGTATTGGGCATCTGATCCAGTTATCAGCTGTTCTAACTTATCAAATTGTAGGCGAAATTATCTTTCCCAGTAAATGAACTCATTAAGTGATCAGAAGAGTAAATGCGAATATCTTTATACGCTTTTTGGCATTACGAGAATTTTTATATGGTATATTATCCTGGCGCCTTTGGTTCTATTCAACGATGTCGCCATAGAGGGAAGAGACGATAACCACTAATGTTCACCTCATGTATTGATTGGCTCACAATACTTTTTGTCCATTCCAAAATATTATTTTTAATTCCATAGTATGAAAATAACTTTTACGGCACATATAGATACTTAAGAAATTGAAAGACAGATTTTTTCACGAGAATTGGGTGTCAGTCAATGAATGGTTCGGTGCCAGAGGTTACGGGTTCGAATCGATGTAATATAAATATGTAACAAAAAGTATCCGATATAGCTGGAATTCTTTTATGTGAGTTTTAGTAATTATTAATGGTAACTAAAATTATCGATTTGTTTTTTTAGTATGTGTATTTTTTGGAGAAAACACTCAAAAAATCTCTAAGTCTATGTTGTCCGGTTATAAAAGTCTTTAAAAAACAAGAGATTTTACATCATAGATACATTTTAAATATATTTGTTTCTTTAAACTATTTCACTTAACAAAGCATAAGTATCCCTACTTATCCGACAAACTGTTGGAAAAAAATGCAATTAAACTTCCCCTTATTGTTTCTTTATGTTATCTTGTACAGAGATCATTAAAAGTAGCTCCGCAGTTAGGTCAGTGATATTGAAATGGTGGTACGTGAATAGATTAGCAACTTCTTCGCCCTTCATAATTATGTATTATTTCTATTTATAATAATTGTAGTTTTTTTGGAGAACAGTGATCCACCGGTGATAATGTATTGCTAAGCTGACTTATTTTCATACAGATGTTAGTTTAAGCTGTTGTAAGATATTCAGCGACACTTAGTATAACTCAAGTGGTCACTCGTTTAAGTACTGTATTAATATATATATATGACCGTGTCCGCTCTCAATGTGGGATATATAGATTTTTGCATTGTGAAGACAGCCGAGAGGTTAGAGTGCACTTCGCATCTTGAGAATGTGGGTTCGATTACCACATCTGCTAAATTTTTTACAATCCAAAAATGCAATATTGGGTTGAGCGATTGTCTGACAACCAGTTTTCGTGAAAAATAATCTGTCAAAAAAAAATCTGATAGAAACCGATTTTCGTTTTCTCATAATCTTTTTAACTATGTCGATATGGTTGATGCTTGTTATTTTCACAGATTCTATTTGACAAGCCAGAATCAATCAAGTGTTAGTATAATCAAGTCAAGAGTACGGTGTAATCAAAATATTTTCCTGCGAATGCAATTTTTATTTTATGGTATTTTTTTTAAATATTTGCCATGGAACGTGCCGTTGACTGATTCTGAGAATATGTATTATTACATATAAAATGTTTACTAAATACGCACCAGTTACTTGTAATGTTAATCAGAAACCGCAGTTGCCGCCCGCCACTGGTTTTAGCGGTTGTGTTCGTACACGTTATAATGTTAATGAGAATGACCATTAGAACATAATATTGTTAAACGCTTTTCTCACGATTTAAAGTATTCTATAAATTTATCATCACTGTGATTTGTTGATTAAAATATAATAAATTCAGATTCGTATAAATAAGACTCTAATACTCTTGCTAATATTTTTTTCATGTTCTTAACAATCACTTGAAGATTTTGGAACATAAGTTTTATTTTGTTTATATACTCCTAAATACGTTTAAAATATTAACGCTTAACTCATTCTTAAAATGTTCCTACAAAATATTAAAAAACAAAGGGATAACTTTTCTATATTTTTTAATAATAAAATTAAAAAAGTACTGACTACTTAGTAGTAAAGTGTAAGGGCTAGTTGTCAGAAAACTTTTCAAAAAAATTTTTGGATTTAAAAAAATCTGATGTTGGAATCGAACCCGAACTCCCCGCTTGCGGTTGCGCCCATGATAACTACGGTCCTATGGAGACACTGGTAGGTCAATACTGAATATAAAAAGCTGATGCCTTCTATTCAGAAATTCAGGAATTTCAGAATTCTTATATACGCCACACCTAAATTGAAAAATGCTTGGCCGAATACACGTTCCTTCATAATTTTTTAGTACAGTATGACGGATTGCTTAGAACAATTAGATACATTTAGTTACAAGTGCAGTTAGTTAAAGGCCACGGATAGTATTTGTAAATATAAATATTTCAGAAATATCTTTTGAGCCCTCTTCGCCGCAAAATCTTATTTTTATTCCAAAGTACAGACTTAATCTTAAATACGGAAAATAATATTTGCTTCGCTTAGTTAAAATTGAGATTTGATAGGTATTATTTTAAAAGCACCAGTAATAAAATTCGTTTAAGTAATTTAATAAGCATGCTTTTTTGTTTTTATTCATTTTGAAAATTTTTATAATTATAATTAATTTTTGTTTTTTTTAGATTTCAATGATTTTTAAATGGAATCAGTTCACATCCGCGTTGAGTATTCTATATCATTAATTAATCATTATTAGTTCAAATATAACTGGATACTTACGTAGCCCGTTTTGTCTGTGTGATCCATTGTACAATACTAATATCACATTTCTATTAGAAAGTGTTCGAAGTAAAAACTTGCACAAGAGTTTCATGTAATATATTGCTGTATTGTTCTTTCTTTCCACTATGTGATTCCAATAACAATCTCTCCGCTATTTATTTAGCTCCTCTAAATTTAATGAGAATAATGGCATTGTTTATTACTTCATATCACCGTATTCAATATATTAAAAGAATTCATATTATTTAGAATTTCAATATTTTTTTATCACTTGCGTAATAAAATCTTTGAACATATTTCATAATATTCTATGTCTTCATACCTTTCATTTTGATCGGATGAGTTATTTAAAATACTTATTATAAATTTCCATTAGTATTTTAGTGAGGAAATTAAAAGCAAAAATGCACATATCCATATTAGAATCATTAAAGTGAGTCCATACTGTATTAAACTTTAACATCACCTTATATTTTTTCATATCGCTAACGGTTTATTGAATCTCACTTATTCACAAAAAAGTGTTAGAATTTGTTATAAAAATGTCATCATCGAATATATTTGATTTAATGCGAGATTCATTTGATGGATAGTGGTGTTTTTACTTTTAACCCTCTCAAATTGAACTTCGCCCATTCGGCCAAAGCAGTTTCGTTATAAGACCAAAAACCATGCCATTTCAATTATAAAATTGACATTACTTTTATCACTATATTGGATAAAATAATATAATAATCCACGCATCAGATCTGAATGTGAAGACAATGAATGACCCTTCAAAAAAATATCGTGAACTTTGTTCTCGTCTGAGCAAATCTTCTCTCAGTTTAGATTCATTATTGAATAATGTGTGTATACATATATGCAATGGGAAACGTTAAACGTTGAATGTTGAACTTCAAATCTGCTTACTTGAATGTATAAAACTGTAGTATATCACTGCCAAAATTACGGGACATTGATATATTGAAGACCGTGATGGTGAAATTACAATATTAGACGTAATCTAGATTGAAAGATGATAACGCGTGTAGACAATTCGTGTGGACGAGAACTGAAAGCCTGAAAAGAGTGGATACAGTGATACATTATAATATTGATTATTTATTCTTTATGATATTTTTTTTTATTTTAAATTTGTGATTATAGAAATAAAGATAGGTTGTGAATATTTTATTAGTATAATTTCATCAGTCTGTAAGGGATTTATTTACACATTTGTAGGCAGACGGAGGTAGTCAAATGGTCGACTTTCTCGTTTCCAAAAATCTATAATAACATAGAGCGAGAGAGTCGATCTTTGCCTTTGAAATTTCGACTGAATTAATTATAAGCATAATCACTTTCGAGTGCGTAGCAAACAAAGTATTAATTTATTTAAGTTGACATATTCGAGGCCAAAACTGATATGAACTTCAATACGTTACGTTTTATTATTACTATACAGACATAATAACGAGTTTTAAAAGAGATGAATTATAAATAACATTCACGTGGAATACTAATCTTGTGCTTTCTATAAACCGTTGTTTTATTTAATTTTTTTCGTGTTGTTCTTAAAAATAAAAATTGAGATCATGAGGTATACATTATATAAATGATTCATTATTCTTTGATGCCCCGCTGTCATATAACACGTCCGATATAGCTCGACAGCGATTTGTACATTTAACAGTAATTCACATCGTTTGTCTCTGTGGGTTTGTTTTCCTGTAGGATATTTTGCGGAGTCAACATAACTATGGCTCGTGGGGAAAACCTATACATTAAATCAACTAGTCTTTTTATGAACATTTTTATGTTTTACTATCGAATCTCTGATTGGGCCAACACACCTTTACGAAATCTTGATTACGATAAATTTGAAGTGTGGTTTTATATCTTTTTCATAAAAAATCTCAAATGAAGCCATTTTGATCATGTGATGAATTAATTATCTTGCCAGACTGTTTTGTAGACAATTATGACTACTACGCGTTGTTTGAACCAATAATTATAGTCCGTGTCTTTAATGAAAATAGATATTGAAATGTTTTGTATATATATCTAGTTACAGGACTAGATCCTAGAGATACGTTATCTCCGATGTCAATCGCCAAAGTAACCATTTGGACAAGAATAACAACTATTACCTACGTTTATTATTGTTACAAGTTTTTTCTATCATTATTAAAAATATTAGTTACTTTATAAAATCTGACAGTACTATTGACTAGTTTACGTATATTATTTTTGTTGTTATACATTTACAACGTATTTGACGAATTAACAAATGCATGGATTGAGCCAGTAGTAAAAGTATACATATATGAAATCCTGCAACTGCCCGAGAGAGATTAAAATCCAAAGAAGCAAGACTGGCTTGCTGGATTGTGCATATTTAATAAATATTACATATATTTTGATTGTTCAGTCTGGATTTGTTTGACACATATTTCAGGAGAAACATTTTTTTTATCTACGATATATTTTATCAAAATTATATATTAAAAATATACAAAATGTAAAAATTAGATGTCAACGAATTTTCATATTGTTGAAATCCGTATACTTCAAATTCAGAGTGGATATAAATATAGCTTTTCTATTAGTGTAGTAGCCCGTACGTTAGTAGGATAAGTTAATTAAATCAAACGAATTATTATGATGCTTATTTGGTAAAACCAAATAGCTTTAAGTGCTGCAAGATGGTTGCAAGAGATGATGTTACTATATCTAACCACCGTCCCAAATCTGGTATGCTACAATAGATACGCGAATGTTAGCCTGGGGCACTTGTTGATTTTCGGCCCTCGTCTTGGTTTTGGAAGTGAGGCGGGAGAGAAGGGGGTGCAGGCTCCGCGACGCCTTATTTCTTTCCGCCCGCCGGACGCCGCGACGCACGGCAGCGATTTACACGCGTCGGTAAGCATAGGCTCAGCCTATGTACATACACTTTACACTGCTGTGACATTTTACACTGTCTACAATCTATATTATACTCGTAAGAGAGGCGGCTGCGCTGTATTAACATATCAACTCAGTTTATCCCCGTTTCTTTCCATCGGATCTTTATAGACACATTTATGCATTTATTTTTTACAGATTGATTGTTAATATACAATACTTTATGCCTACATTTATGAATCTTTTTCTCATTATATTTATATTCAATTTAATACTTATTAGTGGATTACCCATGTTGGAGCTAAGCATACTATTTTTTAATTAATATCATAATAATACGAATATTAATAACTCATCTCTATGATTATCATTCACTGTTCCTGCATACACTCGTAAATGAATAGACACACATATTTTGCGTAATTATAATTTGTTAAAAACATTATTTTTCTCAAAATCTAATTCAGACATGCCTGCTCTGACTCCAAATAGAGAATCTAAAAATAGGGCTTTCAGTAAAATAAAACTATTTTCACAAAAAAAAAGAATCAGGCTACTTCTGCACTGAGCGGGCAATGTATAAAACGCCTTCGAATAATAAATTGTTTTTAATTTCACGTGGAACATAGAAACCCCCATAGTGTTAAGATAGATTATGACAAAAAAAGCTCTAGAACGAAATAGTCAGTCAATTGCTAAATGCATTGTGCATCAATCTTCAAATTATTTTAAAGCTTGCATCCTGGGAATGCGGGCTCAAATTCAACATCTGATAGATTTAAAAAAAATCCGGAAATGCAAAACTGGATCCCTATTAGGCAGAGCAATCGTTTGACAACCAATTCTAATGTAAATAATCTGTCAGGATATGTCTTCACACAAAATCCATACACTTCACTTTCTGATCAGACGTTTTCACAGTTCGTAGATACATATTTTGTTTAACTTTCGGAGAAAGCATGGTAAAAAATCTCTTTATTAATTATGTAGTTTCAACAACTTCCGTCAACGTGGCGTGGCGTTTCGTTAGTTATATTGAATAATATGTAAATTTAAAATATCGCTCTCGCGTATTTTAAATGCTTTTATTTGCATTTATAGTTATGGATATGTACCGTAATATCCATCCAGTGAAACGAATCTGATACAGCTATACAACAGGTCTATAAAACAGGTGAACGTCAACTAAAAAAGGCGTTGAAATTTATAAATGTATTTGACAAATTTATCAGCGGTTAGTTTTATTCTGTTTGCGATGCGCGTGCACGCAATGGGTGTCAATTTTATGACAGATTCGATTACAAATTCGAATGGATTGATAAGAGGCGGGCCGTCGGTTCTGTCACCATTTATTTGTCAGTTCCGCGTTTACACGCCGATAATAATCCGTAAATTGATCATATGAATTTAAATATGGCTGGTTGGTGCTGACCCAAATTATAAATATATAAATTATTCAACAGTTGATGGTCACTATGGGTAATTTATTTATCATTTCAGCGCTGATAAGAGAATAATTAATATTAAATTTTACATATTTATTCAATAATAAGGCACAAAAGTGATCGGTGTCCGATATCACTTAGTCGTATTAATAAATGATGCGTAACTTATTTGGTGTTCATTGACAAACGATTAAAAAAAAGTTAGTCACGTACTGCATTTTACCGATTATCCAATAACACGCCATCGGTAACAAGACATACTATTTTGATTTGATTACATATTATAATATAATATATACGAACTTAAGTAAATATGGGATTATTTATATTTTGTCCCACCGGTAGAAAGGAGGTAAACTCGCCCTTTATTGTCAAGAATTAAAAAAAACCGGTAAATACTACCATTTCTCGTGAAAAGTCCATCAATATAAATGTTAACGTTTGCGGACATCCATATACTCCAATGCATATCTTAGAGCTGGTAAGATTTCTTATGTTCTAATTTTGAAGTAGAAATGGTGAAAAACTGACATGGTTACGAGGTCACCAAGGCTGTGTGCTTAAATGAATCATTTTATGTTTGGTCTAATCTACTAAGGGTCTGCCTCGTGTAAATTTAACGCTTGGTTTACCGTGCGAATTAATTTACGTTTAAGTTAAAATTGCACGTATAATATTGTTAAAATAGCCGACGCAGAGCTGCAAGGAAATTACGAATTAGGTATATCATATTTAATTTTCAATTAAATCTCACAGCCTTATCTTACTCGAAATATGAAGAGATTAAGCTTTTTTTAATCCTTACTTACAATTATCTCCTGTAAATATATGCAATAATTAAACTGATTTAGTTTTATTTAACACTCTTTTTAAAAGACATCAAACGAATAAATTAATTATGTATAAATTAAATGAAGTAAATAATAATAAAAATGAAAGAAGAATTTGAGAAGGAAAATAAGATAGACCGAGTGTTAGACAGATACTACTATTTCAGAATCTTATAAAAACACATTCTTTCTAACTCATTCTCATTTAGGTGGAAGATATCGATCAGTGTTATATTGATTTTGGAGCTCGAATGTCAGAAACCTGGCCAACAAATAAAGAATATATTTTATTTATATATAAATAAATACATCTGAAGATTGAAATCATATAATAATTAAATCAACCTATCAAGATTAATGACTCAGAAAGCGATTGCAGCGATCCACCTACACATTTCGCATTAAAAATAATTGTTGAAGGTTTGCAATTGGCTGATAAATCAGAACGTTTACCCAAAAAATGGGTAATAATTTGATGGATAGAAGTTTAGAATTCAAAAAGAAATTAAAAAAGAGCTTAGCCTCTTATAAATTATTATACATGTAATAAATATATTGGAAATAGACATAAAATACAAAGTTTTGAAGTTCTAGAGAACGCCAAATTTAAAAAAGTCTACAACCAATGTTGAACGTAGACAAATAAGAATTATTATAAATGTTAGCGATAATGAATACTCCAAAATTTTCTCATTTAAATTTTAGCACTGTGGAATAAGTTCACTTTGAAAATAAACCTCTCATTTATACTTACATAATATATTTTTTTGGAAACCACAACATAATTTTATATAAACTTCGAACCTGTAAGTAATTACACGGTGTTTTCGTGAATTATCACGTATTTGCATCTTCACAAGGATTGGATATTGGTCTCACATATACTGGATTGGATTGCGCTCTCATTGATTCCTACCTCGCCCACTGTGGGAATGATTGTAATAACACAAATAATCAAATTGTCTGTCAATACTGTATTTTATTTTTTTAATCGTAAGACCGCCTACTGAGATTAATAATTGTTACCAATTATTTTCCGTTAACTGTGATTTACAACTAAATTTAAAAAAATACTACAAGATAATAAAAAGCACCATTTTATCGACATAAGGCGGTAGGGTCACATTATTGTTGTCAAAAGTCAATCTGTCGCGAAGTGTTTTTTAGTTGCGGCGAAATTGTGCACATGCTGGGTGCGTCAGCGGGGGATGGGCGTGGGGGAAAGATGGTTTGGAAGCCGCGAAATAACATCAAGTGTTTTCGTTTGGCATCGCGGTTTACGCAGCGCGTGAAGGGGGCAAATCGAATCACTTTTCAAAGCGCTCGGCGCGCGAGGGAGCTTCTGAAATTATTACTTACCGAGGTTTCGCTCACACAACGAATATGTGTTACTATAATTGTTAAATCTTGTTATCCTGTGATGGATAGTGAGTGAGTGAAAAAAACTTATATGT
The DNA here is from genome assembly GCA_022683975.1 of Rhyacophila evoluta. Lineage (NCBI taxonomy): Eukaryota > Metazoa > Arthropoda > Insecta > Trichoptera > Rhyacophilidae > Rhyacophila > Rhyacophila evoluta. The sequence continues at coordinate 13,942 of JAGVSQ010003815.1, forward strand.
TCTTTTATTTCTCCAAATAGATTGATTGCAAGGTCTTCATACTTTATTTATTTCTCATAAAAACTCTATGATTTCAATGTCATTAAGATATAAAAACATCGATCAGTATCAACTGAAATAATAATTTTGTATTAAATCTAGGACCGGTATTCGCGTGTGCGTATTCTATCACATTGGTATTTCGTGTATGAGGCAGCGTCGATTACTCATTTCAATGATGTCATTACATCTCAGAGGGGAAGAGGTGGAGCATTTATTCCAGCAAGATACAATAGCTAAGTGAATCAAAGATATTTGCCCTGGGATGTCGTCTTTCCTGTTTCCGTCGATATTTTTTCATTTATTATACATATTTTATGTTATTTGACTTTTAGTACATAATACAATGATTTTCATAAATAACTATACCAAATTCTCTTAGAAGATTTCGCATTAAATATATATAAAAATACATATTCAACTACACTCTTGGGTTCCAGCACCATAACTTTCGACTTGGCTTTCGAAGGCAAGAGTTAAAATATTCGTTTTATCTTTATAAATGAACATTTTAACGGGTTGGTTAAAGATACTTGGATAATTGATTGTTCGGTAAAACAATAGCGTATGTAATTAATTAATATGACTCCAAATCATGTCAGTAGCTAACATATTACAATTTACGTTGCCTCAACTGCCTCAGTTTTTATTTTTAAAATATTGATATGTAACAGTTCATAGTAACATAGATTCGTAATTAATTTATTGACAATTTGTACACTACATTCACTTACTTAAGCACGGATAAATAGCGAGTCATAAAATCAATTAATAGGGGAAAAGCTACACTCTAATGAACTATATCTGCTCTTCAGAGTGTCTTATCTAATCAAAGGTTAGCACATTTTTGAGCTGCTTGGGCCACGTTATAAAAAGTAAACGCGCGTCCTAGGGGTCGTAATAATTTTGGGGAGGGGTCCCGCCCCCCGTTTGCTGGTGTGTTGGGCTACCGAATAACCCCCGACCGCATTTTGTTATTATTCCTTCACGCCCGATTGAATAAGCTCCTCAACTCTGTGACTATTGTATAAGCTACTAAGTTATTATTTCTGATATGCACCATGTCATATAAGTAATTTTATATTTCATAAAAGGTATATATATTGTGATATAATGAGCACCCAATTTTATATTAGGTTCTGGACGAATTTTCGTTTGAGATAGGATAGGGTTAATTTAATTTATGACCTACCCTTTAATAAGAAAATGGGGTGGTTCAGATATAATTTCTCAAATCTCTGATTGGAGTGAACATGAGCTTGCGTGAGAATCTAAATTCCTCATTATGCTTATAGTATATCTATTACGTGAAGTTAATACAAATATTTATTTTTACTTACCATATAATAAACTACATTTCCTGAAAGATAATTGGTGTCCTTCGTGGAAACCACGTCGCTATAGCCGATCGGTTCAGTCAATATTTGAAGATGTATCATTGAATTTAACATCACATAACTAAAAGCCGATAGCGCAATTCATTTGGTATGTTGCAGGAGCTAAAAAAGATCTGAGGACGACAAAAGGGTAGCCGCTTCCACCCAAGACCTTGTTATCTTATACCAACGGGCATCAGGCAATTTTTATCATTCATTCAAATTATATGAACCCTGTATTGAACTTAGACTTCTTAATCTTGTACACGGTTTTATTTATTTATCATTATGTTGTTAATTCACGCCTATGCGCAGTCATGATTTGTATACATCATTTTAGCTTTACTAATTTCAACGTATTATATGATTGTGTATAAAGATAATTGAAAGGAAAAATTTCATTAAGTAATTGTGTGATATTAAATAAATTATAACAAGTTATTATTGTGTAATTAAAATTGATTATGCGAACATTGTGAACAAAGAACATAACATAACGATTATATAAATAAGTAACTCGAAAATAGTAATTTATAAATTATGATCTTATTGAATTCCATGAGCAATATATTATTAGTCTATAAACAAATTGTAGATTGAGGCTACATTGGTTATAGGCCACGCTGTACCAATATGTTATGACATGATGACAAATTAATATTACTCATTTGTAGAACCATGTTTTAAATTTGTATCGATCGTAGAACACAGTTAGCCGTTCAGTAAATTAGTAAAGGAAATTGCATTGCAGGACATCATAAACATTAAATTCAATTATCATTTATGATATTCAAAGAAATATGACATACTTTAAAAATTTTATCAAACTAATAATGGACGTGAAAATTAATATTGTATAAAATAAGATTTCGAAAATAATCTCTCTGCCATACCTACTACCTATGCGGAGCATATGACCACTATACTCCATGTCCAGGATTTTTTGTCACTTACCAGTAGCTTCGCATCCTTCCAGATCATCTCAGCATCCCTTAATTCCGTTGAGTGCATCGTGTAAATAGTACCAGATGTTCTTATAGAACTCTTTTCGTCCATCGGTGATGGTGTTAAACGTTAAAAGTAAAACAGGTATACTATAAATACTAGTCAAAATAACATACAAAAATTTCACATCGCTAGTATTGTGAAAAAATGTAGGACTGGATACCCATTGGGTTGAGCAATTGTTTGACTAAGAATTCTCGTGAAAAATAATCTGTCAAGACTTCTTCATATTGCGCAGATCCATATACTCCACTTTCGGAGTGGATATCTTCACACTGTATAGATCCATATGCTTCATGTTTGGAGCGTACATGGTATAAAATATTAAATATATTTTTTACTAATATTGTATAATATATATATCTTTCGATACGTTTATTTATAATATAAGTACACATGTTTAAAAACTGTTGTCATCGCACAAAAAAGACATATTTTTATAAACGAAACAAATAAATGAACTATTTATATAAAATTACAAAACTGTGTTGAAAAATATAAGGTACTAACTGATTTAATATATATTTTAGTGCTTTTAATTGTATGAGCAACAATTACACGAATAATCGAATACTTACATGTGATCCCGATAATGTTTTACATTATCATATTTGAGGGGAGTATTTACAAAGTGAACTTATTCAACCATGGTAAAATTTAAAGGAGAACATTAAAAAATATGTAATCAATTTTAAAATAAACATCAGTACTGAATGTTTGTTCTAAATTAATTGTTCTACTGGTTTACGTTTCATATAGTCATACTATACAAAAAATACACATAATAAAATACATTAATTTTATAAATATACCTTTCACTTAATAAATGATAAGCTGTATATGTTTCACCCAATATAAGTAGAATACGTCCATGATAACTACCTGAGAAATCGAAATCAACAGCTCTTTTTTATTCCTAAATGCAGAACTAACTTGCCGGTAGTCATGCCGATGCGGTGATGTTTAATGATATTGCCTCGGTTATAAATATCTTCCACCTGAGTGAAAATGAGTTTAGAGTGATTTTATATTACAAATTTCTAAATTAGGATCTGTCTAACTCACTGTGTAAGCTTTTTTTTATTTTCTTTACCTTCTTTAGGTTAAATACATTTATATATAAATGTTTAACCTGTTATTTTTAATTGATTTTCTTCTATGTTTTGTATATAAGAAATGATTTCCCTTTTTTTTTGCTATATTGTAAATGCTTTGAACTGACGATTTTTGAAGTTTGCAACATCTATATAAATAAAAATGTTTGTTTGTTCAAAATCTTAAATCTCCGAAAGTTATACACCGATTTCTTTTAAATTTTGACAAATCATTGTATTTAAATACGTTCGTGTTTTTATATACATAGTGTTATATAAGTACTACACCTGGACAGGCAATTACATGCTTTTTAAAAAAACAGCGCTATTCAACCAGACTGAGCCACAGCAACGCATGGCCGGACACAGCTAGTGCCAAATAAAAATACAATACAAGTATTGAAATATTCAAATATATTTATAGTGTTTTAATACTAAGCAGCTTCTTTCTTAATATAAAATTTAAGTTTTCTCATTTACGTGACTATATAATATAGAATGTAAACGTAGTGATGAAAGTGAACAAATGTCTTTCTCGTTTATGAAGTCAAACTTCACCAAAAATATATTACATGGATGTCACAACTGACAGGTAAAAATATGCTTTTTTTTTAAACAGTGCCATCATTTTAAAGTAACTGAGCCACAGCAACGCGTGGTCGAGTACAGTTAGTATAAAATAAATAAATAAAAATAGAAGTTGATACTATTAAACGTAGTATAAGAAATCAAAGCATTAAGTATTGCAATTTTTAAGAAAAATAATACAAAATACATTGACAGTATATTATGCATCTTGGTTGCCATTATTAAAATAAAAATATTCCCTACAATTATCATTACCTACCAAGAACGCCACTAAATTTCTCAAGCAAGAGGGATATTTTCTCATACCAGCAGAAGCAAAGTTACTGCGCCAGCACCCTGTGGAGTTTGTCTGTGTGCGTGTCTTGAGTGAATGTAATTACTATTATACCTACCCAAAATACCATTTACCTATCTGTACCTATATAGGTAGACGTTTTCTCGGGCCATGTTTCTAATTACTCTTTCGTTTTGGTAAGTAAATAACTACGTACCTGAATCGTTAGCGAGACGCGACAAGTGCTCGTTGTTCGGTCCAATTTTAATAATATTAATTGAATTATAATAAGAATTTACTCGGTAGAACTTAATTTTTAACTCACTTAATAAAACGTATAATTTGAGTGTATAATTACGTTAAACTATCAAAGTTTTAATAGCTTATCGAACAATTATGTAAATCACCATTCTTATTCCAAATAATCAAATGAATCTTTCTATTTGTTAATTATTTACTTGAGAAAAACCATTTTCTATGAATATATTTATGTTATTTTTTTTTATACCATGTTCGCTTCTAAAGTGGAGCATATGGATTGACACATTGTAAAGATAGACACTCCGAAAGTGGTCTTTTCAATGTGAATCTTGACAGATTATTTTTCACAAGAATTGTTTGTTAGACGATTTGCTCAAGCCAATCAATGGCCATCCAGTCCTGCATTTATGATTTGTTTTTAATCCGACAGATGTGGGAATCGAACCCGTATTTCCTGAATTGCTAGGCGTGCACGCTAATCTCTACGCTATCGGGGAGACATTTGATATTACACTACAATATGGATTAACATGCCATATTAATGGTATAATGTTAACTATTTTTTTTGAAAGAAGACTGAGTTATGACTATATTGCATCCAAGAAGCGATTGTATTTCTTCTATTTTTTTTCTATTTAAATAGTTGGTGAATACAAAACACCTATTGAATTTTTATTTCGCTGGAGAAATCTATTAAATAACTATATATAAATATGATTGTTCAAATTAATCAGTTTTAGCGATAATGATTTTTTTCTAATATTTTTGTCTAGATTGCATTAATATAATCATATTTTTTATTTTATAGTCTTGGATAATGGCATGAAAATTGAATTAGTTATCAACTAAATTAATAAATCCATGAAACAAAAATTAACATTTCTAATTATGAATAAAATCTGTTGTATTACAGCCATAATGTAACTTTTATTCAAGCTGAGGCCATTATTTTACCGGAGCGAAGCAACTGGGGGGATAAATCCCCTAGTTTGAATAAAATGTTTTGAATTGATCCATGAAGACTGCTTTAATATTAAATTTATTTTATTTGGACTTCCCGTAACAAATTAACAATAAATATTAGTTAATTAATACTATTGTGCTACTTCCACTGCCCATTTAAAATTGAATACAGGCATGATATAATAATTTTATTAAAAAAATAAAACCAAATAGTTTAAAAAAATTAGCAAGACAAATAGGCGCAACGTATTTGCACACAAGATAATTGCGCGAATACGCAAAGAAGATCACAGATAAATAATATGACATAATTAATTGATTTTACATAATAGTAGATAACATTATTTTATTATTACCATTCATTTTTATCATAGATCGTTGCCAAGAGTTCTGACTTTGGAAGCCTTTTTTCCTGGTTGAAAATTTTAGAGGAGATCCTTTTTTCAACTTAAAAAATAAATTTAGATTACATTATTTACATAAATTTTCGCTTTACATTCTTTTGATAGAACGTGCCTTAATTTCTATATTTTCTAATCATCGAACAGAAGTTTTTTTTAATAATTGAGGAATACGTCTTTTTTACGTTCCACAGTAAAAATACCTTAGCTAACTTCGTATATTTACCTGTGTGTATTTAAATGATATTTTTTTGTCATCTCCTGAACATTTAAAAGTTGGTATATTCGATAAACCAATCGTAAAGCAACGTTATATTGTGCCGTAAATTAACTACTAATTCCACTCTACTTCAAATTGTTATCGTTAAGTTAAGTTAAGTTTACAATAGAAAAAAAAACTTAACATTAATTATTAAAGATATAGTATGCACACGTCTTCCCGGTAGCGTAATTGGTAGCGTGCGCACCTAACAATCCGGGAAATGCGAGTTCGATTCCCCGTCTGTCGGATTTAAAAAATCTGAAAATGCAGGACCGGATGCCTATTAGGTTGAGTAATTGTCTGATGAACAATTCTCGTAAACAATAATCTATCAAGACGTCTTCACATTGCGGAGTCGATATAACCATTTTTCGGCGTGAATGTTTTCGCACTGTGTAGATCCGGTAACCAGACGATTGCACACATGACATCTGCGCACACATTGAAGTGATCACACTAGCACAGAAATTAATATT
>JAGVSQ010003816.1:0-20678 GCA_022683975.1 Rhyacophila evoluta
TCGCTCTCAATCCGCCTTGCGTCGACCGATCCGACGAGTTTTTCGCTTCATCGCGTTTTATTGTTATTTAAAATAAAACACAAAATGATTTGATGTTTTCGTCGTTGTCACTGAAAGCGTGTTATGCGGAGGCCTCTTGTAGCACAACGCTGAAGTTTGTTTCGAAATTTTCACCGTTCCTTACTAAATAAGACAGCCACGTGACACGACGTAGGAAAATCCGATAATAAAAACGTTAAATTATGATTATCGGATTTCATAAATCACTTAAAATATAAAAAAAAAACTATTTTATTTTGTATTAAAACCAGTTTCTTAAACATAATATATAATCGTGTTTAATGTATTAATATATTATGTCAATATTCCTATATAATTTATCGAAATAAAAAAAGATATATCTGTGATTTGATTCACAATATACAATACCGTAAAAAATACCGTGTCAAACCTTAACATTATCATATAATTATTACATTAATAATTACAGTCATTAAATCATTAATTGAAAACTTAATAAATATTTAAGTATTAACTCTACTTAAAACTTTATTATAACAAATTTTACATCAATAATTTATGGTTGGATATATTTTTTAAGCCAATAAAAAAAATACAAATGGCGATAGTTGGATTATCATTAGAATTATGTTAGTAATTGTTTTATAATTTATGATTTTTGGCTTTTTATTAATTTTCCATTGATGTTTTCACTGTGTAATTTATATGTCGATAGCAAAAACGGAAAGATAGACAACAAGATAAAATAAAATTAATTTTTAATTATAATTATAATTATATATATACATTTTTAAGCGTTATTTCTAACTGGAATAAGACACGTCTACATATATCATTAATACTGCTTATTGACCTTGTAATTCATTGGAATTATAACAACGATAACTAATGATTTATCGATTAAAAAAAATACATGAAAACGTGAAACAGAATTTTTCGGGGTCATTTGCTGGAAAATCATTGGGTTGGTATTGATTTTATGTATTTAGATCAATTCTAATTGGAATAAAAAGTGTTCTTGTTTACCTCTGGTGGACTCGAACCCACAATCCTCGGCTTAGGAGGCCGATGCCTTATCCATTGGGCCACAGAGGCGACCGTGATTCGGTTCTCTGCTAAGCCGTACATAAGTCAGAGCGCTTGGGTTACGTCACTGGCTAAATAAAAAAACTAATTATATACAAAACTAGCCGCCCGCCGACGCGTTCAACCGCGCCCACTGGCGGTGATAAAATTTGGTATTTTTATTCACGGCAACAATTTTATTTATTGCTCCAATGATAACTATTCTAACAGCGTCCATTTTAATTTATTTGGCGCGCTTACGTACAGCGCCTCTCAGTATTCACGACAGTTTGTTGAAAGTTTTTGAAGATGCTGTGTTTCAAAACACCATGGGGCCACCAGAATCTTGTTTCTAATCCAATCGAGGAGGGTGACACTCTAAAAACGTCCTAATGAAAGTCTGGTTTTAATTCGTAAATCACGCTATCCCGGATTTTCATCTCGATTTTAAATTACAACGAGAGTTTCTTCCCCAAAAAGACAACGAACAACTTGAATAACTTATTGCCGTCAAATTTCTTTTGATATTATTATTTTATTTAAAACGATTTATCCATACTTTATGAGATATACTCTAACTCATTACGTATGTGTACGTGTGCTTATAGTGTTAATATATCACAGTTTATTATAGTTCGTAACCACAAGATAAGAAAACAAATCATGCAATCACTCATAACCAGAGCAAAACTCTTAAAAAACGTATCGTTTATATTACATTTTTTCATCGCAAGAGTTTTAATGCACGTTCCTTCAGTGTACTCTCAGTTTTTCGCGTCCTTGGCAAATGTCCTTTTGGCACTACTGAAATGAGATGAAAAGATTCGATAAGATTGATTGCTGTTATTCAAGATTCTTGGACGTATGGTATTGATGTGCTCCACACAGGGAGAGATTAAAGACAGCTAGAGTTTTATCATTATTATTGCAGTTGTTTCTAAGCAGACGAGATGAGTATAAAAATGTTTTCTGTAATAAATAAGACAAGTGGCTTAGATGCGGCCTAATATAGTTGACTATATGACTTCAATAGAATGTTATCTTATTTTTATGATTGTGTGTTTGTAATCCTTGTATGTCGACGCTGTTTATATGGGACGTTTTCAAATAATAATGAAAACTATTAAATAGCATGCATAGTATTTTCATCTTTATTATGGAATATTATAAAAATACAGCTAAGGTATCTATATACATTGACTTGTCAACTTAAAGATCTCTCATTTAGACCAAAATTGTCTTACTACGATATACTTATACGATTCGTATAAGATTCTGATTCGTATACACTTACATTCTAACTGGATAACGTAAAAACACCACATTTCATAACAAGGTAATATGTGTATCGGCGTTTTCTCAGTCTTACGTATTTTCACTGTACTTTATCACTAGTTTCATTCAACCGGTCCAAGAACTCATAAGTGAACTTTATTTTGAAATACTTTGAAAGGATTATTAATCTATTTATTATAAATTTAATATATTTTATTATCCGATAGATTCCTCACACCCATTTATAAATTAATTAATTATATATTAATTGTATTTCACAGTTATCTTGCATATGAATATATGAAAATATGAGCTGTACAAACTTAGGCTATGCAAATGGTTAAAAATAAGTATAAGATACACTGCTCTTTTGTCTTTAATATTGCATGTTGGTCACTATAACGATATTGACTTGCAATATTGAATGTTTCAATGAAAATGTTTTTTTAAACAAAATTAGTAGATTATGGACCAGTTTTTACACAGATTACGCACAAACAGAAATCAAGCAATAATCACAATGTATCTTATACAATTCATGTATTTCAGTCACAGTTGTATAGGATAGTTTGATATGATTTTGAAAAAACAACATGATACAAATTTAGGCAATAAACAAGAGTAAGAAAAGTTCATATTGTAAGATAAAATGCTGCTTTTAGGGTACGGGACCAGAATACAAAGGATCGAAGTAAGTTATTTATGTAATTAAAACGATATTTACTTAACATATCACCACACCAATTATCTTATTAGTCAGGAATATTTTATATTATATAGTCCTATATTATCCGTCAACTATAACGTTACAAACGTACAGCTCCATGTAAAGAAACGGTGAAAGTATCACATGAATACATCCCCAAACACGAATTTATAGACAATCTTTACTGTAATATCTAATTATGCATAGAATTTATTTATTAGACATAGTGTAGCGATGGTGACTATTGATGCTAATCACGCTACACACACGTTATTTAAAATATGTTATTTATAAAAATATAGGTTTACTTCATAAACACAGAAAAAGGCTTACTTGCTAGATGTTGAGAGACTTATTAAAAAACTGTTGAAAATGTAATTGTAATTTGAAAACTTCCTTCAAAACAATAACGCGAGCTATTTCAAAACTACTAATAAGTAATACAATATAAAATAAATCCATTAAATCAGTCTGCTTAGTGCCAATAAATCTTTATAAATCTAATTGTGATTACCAGAAAATTTTATAAAAATCCTGAACTGCACACGTTAATTTATTACAAATTATAAAATGTAAATTTTCGATACCAAAAAAAGGAACTATATAAATTGGTGTAAAATAAATAAAAAATATTTAATGTATGCATACGAATGTTTTAAGATTTTTTTGAGCTAGTTGTGATAACGTTTTTAATTATTTACCTATTGTGATGGTGGATTGAAAAATCGAAAGAATTGAATCTTTACCACCTGGCAACATATTCTATAATGAATCACAAAGACAACAATATTTCGTAGATGTCAAACTGTGAAATATCTGCGGCAATATTATTCTTGACAGTGTCAGTCGTTTGCGAATTTTTTTTGAAATACCAGTTTTAACGGTATTTAAGAATTGATTTATTGGCAGAGAACATTCAAGATACTGCCTAATCATGCACGAAGCTTTTGAAGTCTTTTCTTTGCTGAAACTGACAGAACAAATTGAGTCGATAGCTGCCTACGGTAATACATCACAGAGATATCAATTGATTAAGATGTGCTGTTTTATTTGGTTCGCTTAGATTAAACAATTATTCATTATTTTTTATCTACATACATTTGGCTGCCACAGGCCATCAGATTTTTTTTATGACAGGTGCAACCTTTTCAAGCATTCTTCTTCGGGAAGATTTAAGGTTTCTGGGATATTTTGAGCTCTATAATATCTATTGCCACTTTTATCTAAGATATTGCTATCCATCTGCATTTAAAAAAATCTGTGACTACAGTAAAACATTGAAATTATATTTTTTGAAACCATTTGGCTGTCACAGCCTATCCAAATGTATTATGGGACAGACTTAGTCTTTTCGGGTATATTTTATATGCTATATATATTTTAAAAAGAATAGTCTAATAAATAATATCAATTAGCATGCTAATGCTACCGAATTTCGATCATGTATATTTACCTAACTGACATAATTCAAAATAGTTACACTAAGTAATGATTATGTATGCAGTTTCATACTAAAATAAATCAGGGCTCTAAAATATATATACATAGCAGAAAAATGTAAATTCCTAAGATTGACTTGATGAATATTGGCAAGTAATGTTCATTCCTTTATATTTAGTCACTATTTTGCAGATGATAATCTATTGTTGGGGACCAGGCAAGGTCATCTAATGATGTATTTAGTAACGCAAAATATTGAAGGCCCAAAGTACAAAGTTCAAGTACTTCGTTACCATAAGACGTTCAGCAAAAAACCCATACAGCAAATTGAAGTCATTCCAGGTAAAATATCATTAAAATAGAATTAAGGTTTGAAAAATTAAACTATCCAAATATACAAACAGTCAACCTAGTTTTCTTCAACAAATATGTTTAGTACATGCTTTTAGTGACTTTCCGTTTCATATACATAGCTGTTTAATCAATTTCCTAGTCTCCAAGATCTTAATTAAGTTAAACCGTCACACTTCTAATATTATATTTATATAGATGATACATTTTTGGTAGATGCCGTGGCTTGTAGTACCAGTGAAATATATGCATTAAACAGTGGTCATCTGTCTTGATATTGTTATATATGAGGGATATAACAGTGGTCTCCAGGTGACTGTTGATAGGTTACAAAGCAATACTCCTCACATTATTTTTTTGAAAATAAATGCAAAGAAGACCTGAATAGGGAGTGCAGCATTTAATGTGATTGGATCATGATCATTGTGAGAGTGGTCATACAGAATGTCAATTACTTAAGATATAGCAATTGAATGATTTTTATTGAATCATTACACTGCAGCAGAAGGATCCAGCCTTTGAGCTATTACGCCTCTATCTGAGATATCCAGCTGTTGTAATACATACATTCTCTTCTCATATATGGTCTTTATGTGATATATATACATGAAAAATTTCACCATAAAATTGATTTTCTATACTGTTTATTTTGTTTTTTTTTTAGAATGCAATTTGCTGCTATGTCTATCAGACAATATCATTGTTGTCCACGATTTAAACATTATCAATTTCCCAGTTATACAAACATTGCCGTTAACCAAAGGAGCTACATTATTTGCCATTGATAATAGGGTTAGTACTGTATTATAAAGGTTTGTTTTTTACCAAAACATAATATAACTTAATACATATCATTGCTGACATGTCTAGAAACATCTATTATCGATAATTGGAATCCATCTGTTCATCTATTAACAATTCATACACAATACAATGATAATTCATATCCAAATCCATCTGGAAGTAAAAAAATATTTTTAAGATTTTTCTGAACAAATTATATGAATATATGTTAATTTAAATTATATATATTTTTACCATATGAATTCAAATAATATTTCTATTGAGACAGTGGTGTATTGTTTGATGAAGAGCTGTTGTAGTTGCACTGTGTATGGTGAATAAAATGGACATATATATTATAGAAATCGATAATAACTGAAAATAGAGGTTTCTGTCCCTTATTTGTTTTGATTACCAATCTTGAGGGTTGTAATAAAATATATTTTCAACAATATGATAAAATTATATTAAACTGTTCATTAAATCCATCTATTTAATGAAGATGCTGTCTATGGTCTTGATATTGTTAATCAATTATATAACATGCAATGTTTTTGTTAGTGTCTGACAAAAATTCATTAATTTAAATGCTTATTACTGATCATGAAAAAAATAGTATTTTCATCAAATAATTTTCATTAAAAAAAATTCAAGAAACCAATTTGTTCAAGTCGACATTTGATTTTTATAGCCCACTGGTTCGCTGACTGGTGAAATATCTGTTGTCAAACTGTGTGTTGCCGTCAAGAGGAAACTTCAAATGTATTATTTGAAAAATGGGGCATTCAAAAAATTGTGCGAAGATATCTCGGTTGGTGACATTCCAAGAGTCATGATGTGGGGAGAGAGTGTTATATGTGTCGGGTTCAAGGAAGAGTACATTCTTTATGGTGTGAGTATGCCTACAATACAAAGTAAGAAACCCCTTTGTAATTATAAATCAGCAAAATTCGTAGAATCATGTAAATATTTCTTTGAAATGAAATAAAATAACAAATTTTTCATAATATTAAGGAGTAAATTTGTTAGATGCTTAGGAGTTATGTGCGAGTTGATGTAAGATGTTGGCTTCTCTATTGAAACTTATTAATATATATGTACACATGCTTATCAAAACTCTCTGTGAATTGTATTGGTAAAAAAATTAATATGTTACGCAAGCGTAAATTAAAAATAACATTTCATAAATCAAAGTTAGCCATTCAAAATAATTTGAATTTTAATAATCAGCATTTATAAATCACTTTACTGTAATTATTCATAATATCAAAATAAATACCTAACATTTGTTTATTAATAATATCAAAAATGACCATAACTGAGTCGATAATTTGGACAGAAAGAATCTGGAATAAAATATTCAATTTTTAGTTTACAGGAGAAATTAAAGAACAGTTCCTCTCCAGTAGTTCAAAATCCCAGGAACCGTGCATCACCAAACTGTCACCTACTACCTTTATGCTCGGAAGAGATCAAAGTTCAGTTATTATAGATGAAATGGCACCTTCCCTCTTATCAAAAACTCTTGTCAAATGGAATGGCCCTGTGATAGCTGCTGGTATGTCATTAATTTTATTTATGATACTGAACTGTGCTTTTCAAATGCTGCTGTCTCTAAAAGTATGCAATTAGATACAATAAAAATTTGATTCTCAGACAGAGGTTAGAGAAGTTACTTTTTGGCAGGTCAAATCAAATTTTTAGTCATAGAGAAATATATATAAAATGAATTATTATTTTGAAGCTATAGTTTCAGAGAATAAGCCTCATTTTACAGCCAGCTGTTTGAGTATCTTCAAAAATTTTATGATTTTTTTAAGTACATAGTTGATCTTGGTTGCATAGAACACACGTATGCCAATATTCTTTCAATTTATTAATATACCTACGTATACGTGCATAGTATTAGAAATATTTTAAAATCTTTTTAAAACATAGTCAAATATAAAAAGTTTAACTAATTTTTATGATTTCATCGGATGCTTAGACATATATTTATTATTTTCCATATAAGATAAATTATATCTCCCTGTATTCCCAAAAATTAATCAAAACATAAATATTACTAGGCATACATAAGTACCAACTTATAAAATTATATTTTTATTTCTATCGGTTTTTATGTGTGTACCGAGTAAAATTTTGATAGCTACTTAATTATTTGTAAAGGTGTTTATTCTATAATTCTTTTAATAATACATATTATATGATAATTAGTGTTTTTATTTGAGCATATCTGATTAGGATTTTTACCTTTATCAAAGTGGTATATCTACAATTGCTCTTTTATTTCAGCATGGAACGATCCTTACATTTTGGGATTACTCAATGATCAGATTGTGGTACAAACGATGACACCCAACGTATTTATTCAAACTCTTTCGGAGCTCAATAAGGCTCGGCTGCTTTGTAGGTAAGGCAATAAATAATATGGTTAACTTTCTCTATAAAAAAAAACTACAAAAAAGTAATATGTAAAAATAAAAACAGTGAATCAACTCCAATCACTTTGTTTTTCATTTATTTTAATTCATATAAGAAGAATTTCATTGGTCGGAAATTTTTGAAATAAAGCTCAAGTTTGAAGTAATTTTAGTTTTATAGGAAAAGGTTATTTAAGATTTCTGTCAAGTGTTTGTATTTTTTAAATAGATGTCAGAGTGGATTGCTGTATGCAGCATCCATGAGCCAAGTGTGGAGGATCGGAACTGTTGAGATCACAAAACAACGGCAGATGCTATTAAAGAATAAACAATTCGAACTGGCGCTCAAACTGACAGTAAGATAATTTGTTCTGCTCTTTTTAAAAATTTATTCTTATTTTGTGAACGACTGCCAAGATATCACAGTTCAAAAGTGAATGTTAGTTAACTAACGCATGGCGCTGCAGACCCGACTTTCTGGATTAGTTAACTAAGCTTTGGTTAATTGGGTTAATTGAGTACTCATCATTTTTATTATTTAAGTATTGCAAGTATACTGTTAGAAATAAACAGTCACAAGCAGCAAAAATATTGAATAAGATTTGAAAATGATTTCATATTTATACTTTATTAAAATTTCTAAAACTGGTTATGCCACTATTTATCATAGTTTTTCTACACCCTCTGCTTTTAGAAAATTCTGGAATTTGCAGTGTGAATTGTCTAATATGTATTAATCTGATGATTTATATATTACTTTTTCTACAAATGGAGTTATAGCAACTCAAAGTAAAGCAAGTTTGAAAACTCATAAAACAACAATAAAATAAGTGATAGATGACATATATGGTTATTTGGAGCCAGAGTTCCTGACGATTAGCTGGGAAAAAAATTAAATTGACAGTATTGTAGTAAGGTGCCTAGCAGTTCGTATCCACCTGCGTAATTTTGCGTAATATGTGTGACCGACCATATATGAGATAAAACATTAATTACAACAAACTAAATCAATAAAGGATAATGAGGCCAATAAAATATCATTATTATTATTAAATCATTAAAAAATTTACTCAACATTACTATAAAACTCAACATTACTATAAAAAAAGTCCTCTGACTAGAAATTAGGTCATGCACTCGTCTACATAAGATGTAATAATGTTGTACTGGTCATTTTTGCTTAATAGTAATGCCTAATTTTTTTTTAAAACTTCATTCTATTGTAATTACTTATAATCAATATTTTGCTAGTGTAAGGCTTTCCCTTATTATGAATATTTAATAAAAAATCATAATTAATAATAATTAATATTTTCAAAATAATTAATTACATTTTATAAAACAAAATCGACAGATATGATTTATCACATGCTGAACTATATTTATACATTAAAAGCTCGATACTACCAATATAATTTTTTTGACAGATTAATGTCAATTACTCAGACCCCAGATAACCACATATTTTATATAATAAAATATTATTTTATAATAAAAAGTTTTTTTAGTGTTGTTTATAGAAAAGAGTAATATTTGATTGTAACTTAGCTTTAGATTATTGTTAATTTCTATGGCTCGTTGTTTTCACTATTTATTTATTTTATTTTTATTCATAACTTATTTGAAAACTTGATCATGAAAATACATCATTTGCATTTACCATAGTATTTCTCCATACTATATTGAAAACTTTTTTTTATTTTCAGAATATATCTGATGAATCAGAAGAAGAAAAAAACCAAATAAGAAATTCAATACAAATGCTCTACGCCTTTGACTTATTTCACAATAAAAAATTCTCCGAATCTATGAAAATCTTTTTGGAACTTGAGACTGATCCATCAGAAGTGATAACGCTGATTCCCGAACTATCAGGTAGGGGATCAATAACACCGGAGGAACAGTCAGCAGCCATTACGCCTGACCCATACCTGGAGAGCAAATATCTAGCACTGATAGAATACTTGACTGAAGTACGCCATAAAGTCCAGTCTATAATATGTTGTGAAGAACAAAAAGTGAAATCCAAACAATCCATGCTAGAGACTATTGATACCACTCTTCTCAAATGTTACCTTCAGGTAATTATTTTAAATTATCATCTCTTTTTTCACCTTGAATTAGTCATCTTTACATTAAAAATCGAATTATGAGAAGTCTTGCCATCGGAAAGTGATCTAAGCTTTATATTGACAACTCAACTCTACTTTTGTGACATACTGAGAAAATATTATTTAGAATAGTTGAAATGCGGTATAGATTTATATAAATGCACCTTTATTGATTTTTAACATACATCAAATGAATTTACTGCAATAAAGTAAAATATTATGATAGAAGGTTTAAAGTTTAAACTCTTAATATTATCCAAATTCATACAATCGACTCATAATTATATTTCAGACAAATGATGCATTTGTGGGTCCATTGCTCAGACTAAATAACTGTAGATTGAAGGAAGCAGAAGAAGTGTTGCTTCAGCACAATAAATTATTTGAGCTGACCATCTTATATCAGACTAAGGGGCAGCATTTGAAAGCATTGCAGCTTCTGATGGACCAATCCAAGCAACCTGATTCCAGCTTGAAAGGATACCATCGTACTAAAGTTTACTTGCAACACTTAGGTAAATTGATGCATATATATATATATACATATAGACAATATAAAAAAAGCATCTTTCAAAATAATGATTAAGATTATAAAAATTAGGGTTGAAATGTAGATTTTGGCTACAACTGCCTAAAACTATCCATAGTAGAATGGTGATATCAATTTTTTTGAGGTAAATAATATATATAATCGGTGGGTCTTTAAATGATCCGTGTCGAATAAAAGTGATTATGTAACCTTATTTTATATTTGTCATTTTGCATTTATAAATGTTGGTAGGTGATTTTGTTGCTTTAAAATAATTTTTATAAATTATATTCAGGTGTTGAACATATCAATTTAATCTTCAAGTTTTCCGATTGGGTTCTTAAAGAGCAGCCTGAAGAAGGGCTTAAAATATTCACCGAGGACATTCAAGACGTAGACAAATTGCCTCGGCCAAAAATTCTGGACTTTTTGCTTAGGGAACACGAGCCCTTGGCGATACCCTATCTTGAGCATATCATCCATGTGTGGCGAGAAAAAGAATCTATCTTCCATAATGCACTTATCAGGTTGTTGCGAGAGAAGGTGATGGATAAGTCGGGAGCTTATTCTGAAGGACAGCAGCAAAATATGCGTGCTAAGCTGTTGACTTTCCTGGAGAAGTCCGATCATTATACCCCTGAGACAGTGCTTGTATATTTCCCCACGGATGGCATGTTTGAGGAGCGTGCTGCCATTCTTGGAAAGTTAAAGAACCATGAACAGGCTTTATCAATTTACATGCATATTTTGGGTGAGTTTTTAATGTTTTTAAGAGTTATCTAAGTTAGTTAAAAGCCTTAAGAATTTTAAGAAAACAATCTCAATTTAAAAAAACAACTTGAATATGAAAATTTTAAATATCATAAGAAATCCTTAATATTCTACTAATATGTATTCTCGAAACCCTTTGGTTTCCATACACTTCTGTCATTTACATGATCATATATTTGATGACTTTTGTCACTTTGATGCATTATCCAGCATTCTGATCCATGTATCAAAATTGGTATTAGAGAGTGGACAGTTTCTTTATTTAATCATTCTTTATTATATTTAGGTGATGTTCCTCGTGCTATCAGATATTGCGATGCATTCTGTGAGCAAGAAAAAGACTCCAAGGCATATTGTGATGTTTATGTAACTCTCATCCAGATGCTGGTGAATCCCAATCATATAGCTTTTCTTAGTGGACCTCTTTGTAAAGTGCCAAGAAGTTCGAAAACAGCACAGCCTGATATTGATACTGCCTTGGAAATCCTTGAGGCTAATTCGGATAAAATTAATCCACTGAAGGTTTGTGGTTCAAAATTAATTTTTGTAATTCAGTTATGAATAAGTACTATAAGAGTACTCAGTATTTCAGTTTTTCAAAACATTCCATGGAGTGTCTAGGCCTTATTTTCGAAAATTCACATTTTCAAATAATTCCTGATTTCTTATGAGTAACTTGAGAATAATAAATAATATTCTAGTGTGTGAATTAACTGAATTTTTCCAACTCTGAGAATTATTGAAGTCCAATTGAAAAAAAGGTTAAATTTGTATCATTGTGTTTCAGGTTCTAGCTATTTTGCCTGATTCAGTACCTGTGACCAGAATAAAAACATTCCTAGAAAGCTCTTTTCACAATCTACTCAATAATAGACGAAATGCGCAAGTCACTAAAAGACTTTTGTATGCAGAACATTTACAGGTAAAATTTCTCAACTCAACATTTCTTGGTGGCAGTAAAATTTTTAAATCACTGAATTATAGTTTTGGAA
Organism: Rhyacophila evoluta; assembly: GCA_022683975.1. Lineage (NCBI taxonomy): Eukaryota > Metazoa > Arthropoda > Insecta > Trichoptera > Rhyacophilidae > Rhyacophila > Rhyacophila evoluta. The sequence goes on from JAGVSQ010003816.1 coordinate 12,468, forward strand.
TATATTCCTAAAGGCTGACAGAATATTGAAAACCCTTTGGTCAGCCTTTTGGCTTTTCGCGCAGAAATCCTTCTGTCTTAGAGGGAACATTGGTGATGACTCTAGGAATTAATCGTGTTGGTAAATTGTATAGCTTGAAACTTTCAACTGTAGCTAGTTAACTATTTTAATGTAAAATATATTTATGCTTGATGTCACTTTCATAACAATGTTTGTTTCAGGTGCAAGAATTAAAAATGATCCATGAGTCACAAAAAGTGGTCATTGACACATACAACATCTGTGCTGTATGCAAAAAACGGTTTGGCAATCAAAGTGCATTTGTTAGATATCCTAATGGTGATATTGTGCATTATTCTTGTCATGTCAATAAATAGTAAAAATAAGATAAATTTGTCATATATTTGTAAATACCAGGTGTCCTGGCTAGATAGGAGAATTTGGAAATGCAATATTTTAATAACTTATATATAAATCATTGTATTCATCTGGATTTCTTTTACTTCTCGGTGTTCAGTTATATTTCTTTCTTGTAGAAAAAGAAAGAAATATAATGTAAATCAATACAGATAAAGATCATCTTTTATCGAGAGATATTTAGAATCAATTAGATATGGTCATTTAACCAGCCTAACAAGTGGCAGTTATGAATTATGTAAAGGATTCATTCAAATTAAATGCATTTACAAATTATCATGTTTTACTTAGGACGGACATTATTTGTTAAAATTTAAGCTAAGATCTCATATAAGGGAATATTATATAATATATGTCAACCTAAATTTATATAGCTTACCAAATTTGTATAATTTAAATAATAAATACCACAATATGTAATACATTATTTCATAGGATGTGATAATAAAAGATTGACTGACTTTTTTCACATTCTTACTATCCAGCCCAATAACCAGCTGAAGCATAGACAAGCAATCTACATTTCTTTAAATAAGTGTTTTTATTGGCATTCATTGAGGTGAAATCCTACCACTAATAAACTATTGGTTTTTCGATTTATGAATCATAAAGTTCTCTCTCCTGTTGCTCATTTTCTTAGAGTATTTATACAGTGTAATTATAATTCTATAATACGTGTCCCAAACACTTCAGATTTTTTCTCATTACTCCTTCATTCTTCACACTCCAAATCCTTCACATGAGTTTTTTAAAACTCAAAGTGTTATATATATAAATGACAATAGAAAGTATGGACAGTTTCCCACAATGTATTTTAGGTATATTATACACAGATATAGTTAGAGTATAATTTGAATGGAGAATTTTAACGGTATTGAGGAGTCCTCGAAGTAAATATCATAAATACATACAAATTATATTTGAGTATCAAAAATACACTTATCACATTGATTTTCGCATTATATACATTTTATTAAATAGTCACATGAATAAGGGAATTCTAGCAAAAGCTTAAAATCGTATATAATAACTTAGGTTTTAAAAAAATCATTAAAGGTTACTAAAATGGTAGTTTATCACCATATACTCTGAAGGATAAGGAGCAAATGAATCTGTGTAATATGAACCACAAATTTTTCAGATTTTTTCACAAAAAGTGGTCTGTCAATTGGTTGACCCATTGACAATTATCTCCTTAACAAAATGTGAATCTGTAGCTGCATAAAAAAAGAACATACTTTTATAGAGATCTTCTATAATTTCTGGTTCCAAACGATCAGCGAGTATGTTTGGAGTAAAACGAGTGTATGGACGCAAACATATTTAAGAATATCATATTCCCATATGATCAAGTTCACTATTATTGACCATTGTTTTCAGCATTTTTTCCAGTTCTTTCACTGGCTTTATGAAAAACTAGTCATCTATTTTAAATATTATTATAAAAAAAAATTAGTTATTTAGTTTTTATTTTCAGTTTTGTCTTTGTAAATTCATTGCGTCTTAATGCTTTTAAATCTTTTACGTGTTGCCTTAAAGTGTTTATGTGAAAAAATGCAAACAAACATCCGTATATTATAAATATGAAGAATGTAATGGAAGCTGGATTTATACTGGCTTAAAAATAATTCTAATTTGATTATTTGAATCGATTCATGATTGACCAATAATGGGATGATAACCTGTCTATTTAAGGATATTTTGTATGTGTATGTTAATTATATACTTTACAGAACAATTATGCTTAAAACATTTTATAATCGTAATTCGTATTTTTTTTATTTCATTATATATTATTTATAATTTAATCGAAATGTTTTTGAACAAATAAATTATTTCAAAAGTATAAATTGTTTTTTTTATTTATAAATAGTGTTGAATAAATCTGATTATTCATAAATTAAACAATATTCAGCATTTCTGAAACTGATATAATAAAAATAATATTAAGAAGTTTGAATGTGTTATATTTATTACATAACTTTGTGAAGTTATTGCTATACTGCCATCTAATTATTATTATTGTGAATAGATTTACAAATGTATGTTCAATACTCAATAGATGGCAGCATTACTAAATTTTCAAATGCTGCAGGTATATTTTTGTACCATACAATCTTAGCCAAAGCCGATCGAGTTATTGCGCAAAACTGGTTCCGAAAAATATATCTTAAACTGACAGGAACTGCTTAAGAATCATCGGCCTATAATAAATTAAATAAAAACATGAATCATGAATGAATTTTGTCTACTCAATTTTCTAAACTGAATGCATTTTAGCAAGAATGACAACGCCCACATTGTATCATTCGCTTCTATTACCGGCCGATGACATCATCCCGCCATTTTATTTAGTCTATCTCACGTTTAATATGTAAAAATCTCTTTAACAAGATCATATTTACTTTTGAAATTATTTTTAATTTATGATTAAAAATATTATGTTGAATACTCTTCCAAGAATAATCAAAACAACATCTTTTTTTGAGAAGTATTTGTAACCGCTTGGACTATTTCCTGCTGTCGTTTGCGCAGACGTACGCCGCTTATAGTTGCATGTATTGGTGGAGTGGAGTGAGTTCAGTAGAGTGCTACGGGACTTTTTTACGAACGACGAGGATTTTTCGGGAAGTGTAGCTGGTTAAATGTGAATAAAATCGGTGTTGTTGCCGCCTTTAATTGGAATATTTACTTGAAATTCACGGTAAGTGTTGTAGACAACCCATAATTGTATTGCTTTACCTTCAAACTGCATTGGAAATGTCACTAGGCTTGCCTATGAATATGGCCGTATTTCTCTTCGGTATATTTTATTTCAAAAAACAGTTTATACCTTAATTAAAACGTTAACGGTGGGACACAAACGTATTTAAAAATGGTCCGAGCAAACTTTGAGCTCTATATCGTAATATTTTAGGAGTGTTTTGTCAATTGTTTTGGTAGGAAAGGATTTTAAAAGGAAATGTCAAAATATCTAAGCGGCTGGATTACAAAAGTCACCGCACGGCTTATGTCAATGATGTCATTTCTACATTTCGTACCGTACTACTCACCGACTGCCAAAAACAAAGCTCGGAATCGATTCATTCGTTGGTATTATGCAGATATTTCTGTTTTATTGATAAGCAATAAAATTAGTAACATTGTCAAATTGGCTTTCTGCGTTACCAACATACAAAAAAACGCTAGGGAGCGCTTATTACCAGGGAGAGTTTATTATTGAAGTTATCTTTGAAAAAACTGGTTGCAAATGTTTTGTAATATTGTGTACATTGATACCTGTAGTAATGATCTTTTTTTTAACATTGTTTTTTAATGCATTATTGTGTTGCTTACTTTGATTTTAACCGTCAAAATGAAGTTATTCACTGCATTTAATCATACAACAAGGAACACTAATCGAATGAAATTGCATAATTTTAATAGACAATATCTGCCGCTTTATAATAATTATCAAGCATTAAATCATATTATTAAACGTAATTTTTATGAATAATATTTTGAAAACGGAAATTAGATGATAAAATAAACAGATCTCTCATACAAATTAAAATGTCAAAACGAAAAACAAATGTTTTTCGTCTTCTCGAAAGATATTCGCAAATATATTGTAGTACATATTTTAGAATTATCACAAATAAATTAATCTCGTCATAAACGATCAGTACATATTTTAGAATTATCACAAATAAATTAATCTCGTCATAAACGATCGAAACTGTACGGTTATATTTTTTTATTGCATTTGTTATATATCACGAGGGCTTGGCTGGTTTTAAAGTATTTCGATATCAAACAAAAATTTTATGAGCTATTTTTTGTGACACATTCGCTTAACCCCGAGGGAGCCATGCCCCAAATTCAAATACACATACATATTTAAAAGTCAAATCTAGATGCGGGAATAGAACCCCGCGACATAGGATTACCCCGCGGTTACCAATAATGATTAATCTAATGAAAATATTTGATTAAAGTGTAAAATGTACCATGATCAAATTTATTTCTTATCATCCTTTTACGTATGTTATGTCTATGGTACATGTTATTCTAATGTGAAATACTTGTGTAAAAAATATCTAGGTTGTTTTATGTGATAATATATTATTGTTCATTATTTGAATATGTCGTAACTTTTCTGCCCGCCTTTAATCAATTTCTATTAACGTGTTTCGCTCTATAGCGTCGTTTGTATCGGAAAATTACAGAAATGATGTTAGTAAAATCTGGTCAGAACTGTATGGATGTGTATTTATTTTTAGAATAATGTAAACACTATCGGAATTCTCGAGATTAAGTCAATGTGTACCAATATTGTTAAAATTCATGATGATCTTTAAAAACATAAAAAGCGTTTGATGTTAATCTTACTAATAATTTTCCTCACTATTATTCTAAATAGATTAGTGACTGAGTGTATATTACTACTCGTTAAAATGAGCAAGCTACACTTGGCCTTTTCATACACCGTGATAAAGAATAAATATGCATTCATATAATTTTAATCAATATTTATTCTAAAATTTGAAGCCTTCGATTTTCTGCGCCCTAGGCAGTCGCATAAGTAGCCCTACGCGATACAGTCCTGTGTTTATAACGATATTTACTCACTCATTAGGTAATTGTACACAATTTCGCCGAATATGCTATATTTGGATTAGGCGTCAATATAAATTTATGTCATTTTTTACAACGCCGTTGTGTTTTCGCTAAAGGTCATTTTGATTGATATTCATCGAAAGGGGACAGGGCTACTGAATGTTAATGTTACGTAAACCGATCTTCAATGGGATCCTTCCTCATATCGAGTGTCTGTATCTATATATATATATATATGTTCGGTTAAATATCTCACATTTTCAAATATGTATATCCACTTTTTATAAAATCATAAAAATACAATTTTATAAACTCATTCCACCGTTGTGAAGTGGAGTTCTACTAAGTTAATTTTAATTCACTGTTTTAAATGATCAACATCAATTATTATCATTTTAGTATTAATCATTCGGTCACGTCACCTAAAGCAAAAATGTTTGTCACGATAGCTGTTTCCTATGTTTTTGTTTATTTTGTTTACTATGTCCACTCCAAAAATGGAGCATTTGCATTTCAAAAGTGTAAATATGACCGCTCCAGTAATGGATTATATAAATTCGCAATGTCAAGACTTATTTTTGACAAATATTTTTCACGAAAATTGGTTTTCAGTGAATTAGGCATCCACGCCTGCATCTTTTTTTAAAGTTTCATATGGCTGTCAACACTATTCGATGCCTTAATATGAAAACTAGCAAACTTCATTTGAGTCAAATGATACGGAGCAATGAAAAACTTTGAGGCTTTGCTTTGTTGTTACTTGTAGTTGGCTGAGGTTTTCGTTTTTTCGTGGGCATCATGGGCGGAGTTAGCTGGTTGATTGATCTTATTTTTGAAGTAGTACCATACATAATATAGATTCTCTTTTATCACCAGAACTGTTCTTCTTCATTAACAACTTTACTCCTCATTGTTGAATACAAAAAATAACATACTCCCAATATTCTTCAAATACTTTCAGTATTCAAATGAATAAGTTATTACTGTATGTAAGTATGTATCGTATTGAGTATATATTTCGGACTTGGGCTTCAATGGAGACAAATTTAGAAGAAAGACAGTCGTGTGCTGTCGACCCTTCGTTCATTCGCGCGTCTGTGTCGATGGAATGAGGGTTTTGCTGTTTTCCTTGGGTAAGGTCGTGAATATATTACGCCTATCGGTGCTCCCCCATGCGTCGTCGCCGCAGGCCCACTCCCGACCGGCAGGCATCCATCAGACATCCTTATGGTCCCTTTATATTTAACTCTTCAAACGTTGCGATGTGTCTTTTAACGCGAGATGAACAACGCCCTTGCAGGCTGAGGATGTATCTTACTGCTGGCCGAACTTCAACCGATGCTTATACAACAAGCATTTAAAGACATACAATGCATTCATTCATAATCTGTAATTTGCTAAATATCTGGATTTTTATTGTCGTGCATTTTTGAGCAGCTGATCAAAACAAATTAAAACTATTGCAAGTGTTGTAGTCCTTAATTGGATTGGAAGTGATCTATGATGAAAACGATTAGAATGGATGAACGATGTACTGACTGACAAACGTATGAAATCTGCCCCAATATAATATTTATCGATCATGACAAAGCTATACCTCGTATACCACACGACACAAATTTTGCAGAAGAAAACTCGTAAGTCATTATTATTAAATTAATTTCCATATATTTCGTACGTTACTTTTAAATGAAGTAATTAATCAATGTTGACAATAAAAAATACCGAGTTTGATCTTATGATATTGTATACAGAGATATTTTCTTCTTTGTGGCATACAAGGTATTGCATTTCATGAGTGATATATCGAGGGAACTATCGTAATGTTGGTTTATAATATCTATTGTATTTTACACAATACTTAGTGTACTTTATATTCTTTTCCTCATACTTTAAATTTACCCAGAAGATACCTCATCCTATGCATATTTAAAAAACGCCCCCTATCAAAGTATGTATCTTTGTGTTTATTTTATTTAGGAAAGCCACATAAATAACGTGGAGTATGCGGATAAATACACAATAGCAATCCATATGATCAGATCAAAAGCAAAAATGCCACTGTCCATCATTGTCATATCGCTCAAAACTCAAATAAATTCGATATGTACTGGAATTCTAATTACGAATATGTCAGATTCAACAAACTGTAATAAATATTATGTGAAATTATGCTGACGTTAATATGTTAAAGATAAATGCAATATAAGCGACTTATTTTAATGATTATGTTGTGGAAAATGGAGTTTCTGCTATTAACTCTTGACATTTATTACAAATTATAAAAAAAATTACTATGTCCGATCCGAAAGTGAAGTATATGGATCTCCGCAATGTAAAGACATGTATTGACAGATTATTTTTCATGAGAATTGGTTGTCGAATAATTATTCAACCCAATGGGAATCTAATCCTATATTTTTGGATTTAAAAAAATCCGGCATGTGGGAATTAAACTCGAATTCCCTAAATGCGATACGCGCACGTTAACCTCTACGCTATCGGAGAGAAACATTAAAACTATAAAATATTGAATGTTGAAAATTGAGCAAAATAATTTCGGTTCAGTTTCAGTCTGGTTTCGTATTAAATTATTGTGTATTCACCAAAAATTTTTCGTTATTTAGGAATTTTGTTCACTTCAGCGTTCGCTGTAAAGAGTATTTATCTATATTAATAAAATATGTCGGATGTGCAATTGATTCGATTTGTGAACTCGATCCGTACTATCAGCGCAGTATTTACACGAATTCGTGGCCCAGCGTGCCTTTTATATCACAAGTGACTTCCCCCTAGATGATGCTTCGCTGCTTCGTGGCGAATCAAATATTTGCGAATGCCGCCCGGTTGCGTCATGTCGTGTTATAAAATAATCGTATGTGTCGGCTTGTCGTTAATTAACCCAAATTGAGCGAGAGCGATTGTCCGATCTCCCCCTCGTCTCTTACCCCCTACGTGGCTATACTCACATATTTTTTTACTTACGGTTTCACTCAAACTCGTGAATTGCATCTATGAGACGTTTCATAAGGGCAATTATTTTTTTTACTAATGTATTCCTCGGATAATTAACTGCCAAGTCGTTTTGGTTCGTTAAAAATGTTTGTATACCAGTATATCATTATATAGTATATCATTACATTTTGGGCATGCTTTCTTACTGTAGTTTAAAACTGAGGAGGAATATGTATTTGG
>JAGVSQ010003817.1:0-20677 GCA_022683975.1 Rhyacophila evoluta
AAAAATAACGAAAAAGTTATTTCGGGCGCATCCGTTTTTGAACACTTTCAATACCTGAGTTATCTCGGGCGTGACCGGGAAGTGGTTTTAAATGCTGTAGAAAAAGGTTAATATTTAACATTAATGTCATGTTTTTCAAGAACTATGTCGATTATAGATGTATCAGTTCACTTATGAATAGGTAGAAATCTTCCAAGTGTATCTATTTGAAATATGAAATCTCTTAACATGATATATTTTTTCCAGAGTACGGTGATCGCAATCCCAATTGGCACGCCAACTCTAATACCAACTCAAACACTTCTAACACCACTTTTCCATCTACTCCGCATCATGCTGGATCTTCTTGGTCCAAACCAGGTCAGTATTTCTTAAAACTCTTAATGCATACCTGTCGAGATATTGCATTGATTTCTAATCATCATCCTTTAATATACCTCAGGTGATTCTCGCAGTGGGGGACCAGATAGCAGTAGTCGCTACAGTGGCGCTGGAGGTGGCGGTAGCGCCATGTCCTCCGGAGGAAATTATTCAGATTCCCGTTATGCCCCTCACCAACCTGCGCCTCCAGGGTCTGCTCCGTTCCAGGATTCCAGATATCCATCTAATCCCCAACCGTACTATAGGATGAAGTATTAAGATCTCTTTGGTGCTTTTGGGATCTTTCACTTCTCATCTGTACGATTTAAGAAGCCGATTGGTGAAACATTTTTGTTAATTTTACTTGTGGGTGACGATTCTTTTGTACTGCTGTACATGATATATAATATATATATCTACATCTCAAAGTGTTTAAATTTGTGTTAGTGGCACTATATGTAGGTTGTGTATGTTATCCACCAGATATGTGTGGGTTATTTCTATTTTTCCAGCATGTCATCATTGGTGATAATTTCACCATCATGCCATATCATGAAAAATTATTAGTGCGGCACCATCCTAAATATGTCATTTCAAAATCAATTATGTCATTAATTCAGAATTTATCAGTCATGAATTTTCTCATGTTTTTTTCCGTACTTAAATAATTTTTGATATCTCAATTGACCAACGAGTTGTTGAATATTGGATAAGTGGATCAATATTGAAGTTATACCCGCTCCATAATATAGCTCAAGTTAACAGATAGTGTGATGGCTCAATGCTTTATCGCTGAATATTTAACGGGGTGAGAGTTGTGACCTCTGTGTCATTTAGTTATTTTACGTGTGTGAGTAAATGATTATTTTTATCCAAAAAATTTATTCTAAACTTCTGATGTTTTTCAATGTATTTTATATAGGGATATTTTCATGCACATAACTTTTCCTCTGTTAATCATAACAAGTATGTTGGAAATATCGGAATATGATATAACATCGACTATTTTAGTAGACCAAGTTTTTTTTATGTATACATCTCTTAAACAATACAGGGATATTATATTGACACATTTTTAGCATCTATCTATCCTGATGATATAATATCAATTTATTTAAAAATAATAATTCCTGCTGAGTTACTTTCATTCCAGTCTCATTGAATCTAATTGTTCATACTACAACAAAATGTTCCATTGTAAAATATAAAATATAAATTGGACCTTCCTAGACGATATATATATATATATACGTATATATGTTTTTTTTTATTATGTTATGACGAAGTATGGTTTTTTTTATGCAATGCATTGGACATTTCAGATAATAGCATTTACAAACAAAAAAATAAATGTCTCAAAGATATGTAGTATCTATATTAGGTATTTTGTAGTTTTAAGGAATTTTCTTATAAATAAAATTACAGTGGTAAATAAAAAATGCTTCAACTAAGATTCTTAGAAGTAGTTAGTTGTATTGACGAAGGATGTTTCACCATTATAATTGTTGAAATATCCATATTGTTTTTTTCATTTTTCTGCTTGTATTTAGTACAGATTTAAAAGAAGAACATGTCATAAAATAATGTATTCACCATGATGTATCATGTTATGTTTAACCAATATTGTAACTAATAATAACTGTAGAAAATTATACCATTTGATAGCATTTAAGTTTGCCTTGTTTGCTAGACAGAAACAATATGTTTAGTGTGCTAGAATTTATACCAGCAATGTTCGTGCCCAGATCTGTAAAAAATATTGAAAGAATAAATTGAAAGAATCGTGTTAATTTATTGTTTTATTAAGTTTTCCTTTTACACAATGCTCGCCATGTTGACCCTGTTTTTGGCAAGACATTAACCCTCACAGAATAATGCTGTGAATGAGGTTTGATTTTTTTTTCCTGCATGTGAATTCGGTAGGTCCTTCTTTTTTCAAAATTTATAGCTAAATTTCGATAATACTTTGGTATTTGCAGCTTGATTGCTTTTACAGAACACGTATTTAATTGTGTACATTATGATTCCCAAATATAAGCACTTTTCAAAAAACTGAGGTCTTTGCCCTGAACAAGGCGATGCGCTAAGTGCTACCCTTTTTCCATTCCTATTTCCTGATTTTAAAAATAGTCTGTCACGATCTTCACACTGTAGATACACATGCTCCACTTTGAGAGCGAACATGGTATAAAAAAAACCCGAATTAGAATTTGACAGGTGGGTAGTCACTTACTTCTTGTACAAAAAAAAAAATGTGTACATTCTCAAGGATGGTTTTGAAGTAAAAAAATATGGCAGTATGGGATTTCAATTAATAACTAATTCAAAACTGCCATTTAAGAGTATGTGCAATTTCGCATGTAATGCCTCACTTATAAGGATTGTCTGGGATCCCTGAAAGATGATGAAACTTCAGACTGGTTTGCGCCTTTTGATATATTGAAGAGAAGTTATTAATCGATCAAGTTTCTTCTTCCATTAACTCTGCTAATATAAGAGGTCAGTTGTAACTTAGTATCGGCTATTGTGAAATGAGAAAGACATTGGGGTTTATTTCAATAAACAATAAAATAAATTGTTCCATATACATCAACATTTTTATTGTATAAACATTTAAAAATAAAAACGTGCCCAAACGGAATGTCTAAATGCTGACTCTTTATCATGAAAATACAGGGATGCCAATTTTTTTTATATAAAATAAGATGAATAAAATGGTTTTCTTAAAATTCTCTTATTTTTTTCACCAATACTCTTCGTTTATATAAATATGTTAATAGATTCATAAAAATTATAATATAAGCGGCATTGTGAAATCTGGGCATTTTCATGATAGGATAAAAAGATATTTTATTCGTCAAGAAAAATGTAAATACTTTTATCCATTTATTTATATTCATACTAAGAAGTACATGCCATTTCTTACTATGATAGCAATTACTAATAAATATATATGTGTTTCATAAGAGCTGCGTATGTTTCATAGATCAAATGAGAACCATGAGAAAATCCAACTGATGTGACTTCTGTGACATGTCAGAAAGTGAATCAGGTTATATGCAAATTTTTAATATTTACCGTACACTAGAATTGAAGATGAATTCAATCGAGAGTGCATTAAAAATCACTTCACATTCGCCGGTAGTGCATAATATGAAGCGCTTGCTTTAGTCGTAGATGGAATTGTGGATTAAGTATATGAGAACATGCTTGTGTTACATATAATTTTTAGTTGAATGCTTATGAAAATGCCAATAATGACTTGAAAACATATTAATTCAAGACACAAACATCGATTTATACAAAAATACAATTTTTATGGTGGTTGGTACAATACACAATTAAAACAATGATCAAGCTTACTCCATGTATACTTTTATACAACTGTTGCATGGACGTTAATGGACTACTTCCATTGGTCATATATTTTGGTTAAGACAATGGTAGTTCAATTATTCTTGATTTTATGATGAACTAAGCAATGCGTAAAGGTTAAAACTTTTTGAAAGTTAATATAATTATTTCAATTTAAAAATATACATAAGGTGGGATAAACGTACGATCAAATATAATATGATTAGTATGTAAACATCCATTCAATGTTTTGATTTTATTTGAGATACCTTCACATCAATATGACTAAAATTTCTTAGGTTATAATTAATATTGCAATATTTTGACTTAATTAAATTCAAAATGTATATGACACACCATAGGGTATCTAAATTTGATTTTGTGACATTTCGTCAAGTTATTTTTATTTTGTTCTGATTACATCTTGAAAAAATCAACAATTTAGTTTATTGTCATTCATAATAGAAAAAGGAGAAAAGAGTTAATATATTACAGAAAATATTATTTCATGTTATACTCATGAGTTTTACACCATTACATGGTGTGGGTATAGTATGGCACCTCATGTTGTAATTTTTATTTTGGTTAGTTCATGAAAAAATTCCATTCTTCATTTTGTAATTTATAATTATTTTATTATGGGCAAATATGATAACCTGACAAAGAATATGATACAGAAACATAGTAAAACTTCGGATATTTATAAATTATTCTATGAAACATTGTGCGCTTCAAATATACATTTGTCTATACAAAACTTAAAAATGTACAGTTTTAATTTATTTTGTGATAACGTTGGTAATATTATTATTATATGTAAATCAGTACTAATTGACTTAGTAACTATATCGTGGCTATTGACAATAATATTATGATTAAAAAAATGATGTTATCAATTACGATATATTTAATTCATCACCCTCTTAATTTTAGGCATTTTGAGAGCTCAGTTAATCGATAATTTGAAATGATGACATGGTAAACATACAAATAATATGTTTTTTTATTATTCATATTAATATTGATATTTTTCAAATGCTTACTGGCAATTGGAAGGCGAGATGAATATATCATATAATAACTTGTTAATCAATACTGTGGTGTATTTATTTGCATTTAAAATGAAGTTGTTAATAATCATTAACAGTAACTAATCAATTTTATCTCTGAGAAGCATATAATAGAGTACGTACATACAAATGTAAAAAATCTTAAGAGCACAATTAAAATTTGTAAATATTTATTTTATTTCTATTTATCTTTGGCTTGCACAATTTTACTAGCTGACGCTAGTTCAACAAGTAGCAAAATTGGAGTAAATAACAACTAGAGTTAGCCATCATGTAGATAATTTATTTCTCGACAAGGATTTTACAATAATTAATGCCTGATGGTATACGATAGGAATTGACTTTTATGTAAGATAAATACAATCAATTTTCAAAAAATCAACATTATTCATATGATATAAAAAAGTCTTAACTAATATCAAGGGGATACAATCAATTAATTAATATAAAATATTGGAAAACCAATTGTATCAAATTGATTTTAGTTATTTTATATATTTATATTAAGGTGTACGTATTTGTGGTCATTTAGTAAATTATAAAATCAATATCATTTTTAGATGAAATACAAGAAATTATAAAAATAAAATATATAGAGCTAATCCAAATATTCAGGTAAGAAAAATATATATTTGATCCACGGAATGTACATTATTAATTATGTATAAAAATCATTTTTACTTCTTAACATTTCTAAACATCTAAGAATTCTAGCACTGCTGAATGACTTTTCAGCTGCACAAATATTAAAATCGGTGAATTATTAGTTATGAACTATACTTAGATTACGACAAGAATTAAGATGATGCCACGATAGCACATTACAGTCAGAAACTTATTCTAGTTATTTTTCCATATCTTTATGTGGTGTTTGTATTATATATTATTATTATTGAAATATGAACGAAATTCTACATAATAATTTGTGGCTCTGGAACTGACATGGCTATGGACTTGTGAGGCAAAACTTGCCCTCCATTGACGTAAAGTTCGTCCTGTACGATGACATCTTCACCGAGGACAGTGCAGCCTTCCATTCGCACCCACCTCCCTACTACACACCGCCACCCTACGATGCATCCATCCAGCCACGCATGAGACTTGATTATAGCACCACGCATTATCGTACTGCGTTTAATGCAAGCACCTATATCAAACACATTCAATTTTTTATGGTATCGAGTGTTATAGTAAATATAGAAATATAGAATATGAATACTGTTCTAAATCAAAAAATACAAAATATCCTGGTAAAGACCGTCGCCATCACTTTGGTTCATTAAATAATGGAGTAGTTTTTGTCGATAAAAAGAAGTGCATTCAAATTACATTATAATTAAATTTATTTTGACTCCACAGAAAACATTGATACTTGTTTTGATTTTTCAATTAAAACTTTGTTATCTACTTAACATCTTACATTTGAATGGAAAGTGATATCAGTGATATTTTCATTTAACTATTTTGGTTTTTATCTATGAATTTTTTACTAACCATCTTCTATGACAACATTTGGTCCTATAGTGACATTGGGTCCTATACGGCATCCGTTGCCTATCCGGGCTGTAGGATCTACCAAGACATTACCGACTATTCCTGTAGATAAATGAAGCATCTCTGGTCTCTTTTGTCGAAGGCTTGTCAGATACAAGCACATGCCTAAAAATAAATCATGCAGATTAGAGTATGAACAGACTACAGAAACAATATTAAAAAGAAAAATATAAAAACAGAAGTACCTACCTGTCAAGAAATCTTTTGGTTGACCAATATCCATCCAAAATCCTTCCAAATCCATTGCAAAGAGTTGACCTTCATTTGACATCGCTGGGAACACTTCCTTTTCTATGGAAGTAGGTCTCAATTCTATTCTTGATAAAATTGAAGGATTGAAAATATATAGACCTGTAAAGTGAAATTAAATCTATAGTGAATGACTAACTAAATATTGTTGTATAATGATGATCACAACGACAAAATATTCATTTGTAGGATTTCAAATATTAGTCAGAATTTTTTTAGAGACACAATGACCATATAAGCATAATTATATTATAATTAAATTGTTGTGTATGAATAAAATATAAGGAGGCATGTGTTTTGTTTTACCTGCATTGATTTTATTTGAAACAAATTCTTGCGGTTTCTCAATAAAACTTTGTATCTCTCCGTCGTCCTTATATAAAACTACACCATACTTAGATGGCTCTTCTACTTTTGTAACCACAATTGTTCCTTCCTGTAAATTATGAAATAGAATATTAATTTAGTTCTATACGCATACCACTGTGGAAACTTGAGAATGGACATCAATAAATCTTTCAGAAACCATTTATTATTTTCTCAGACAAATAAATTCAAAGTTCAAACTATTTTTACTTTACGGAGAAGTATCTAATGTTTTGATTATTGTAGCAGACCTGAGATCAAAATATTGGTATATTTCTTTCACTTAATCTATTCAAGCTTTGACGAAAACGAGGCATGTTGATAATTAAAATTTGCGATAAAGTGGTTACAATATTGTGCATTTTACATATGAATAGTCTGTTAAATACTGCAGTTTTACAATCTATGGCTGATTATGAATTATTACATAAGCACAAATTTATCATTTTTGAAGAAGTTTTTTTGGTGAGTTGGTATTGTGTGTAATACATACTGTAGGTGTTCGCTGAATCAAGTCATTTTGGCAAAATCGAAATTTATATGAAATAATGCAAATTTTTATAAATTTCTGTATTAAGTTGTTTCACGAAGGAAGTATTTCTTTTAAGCTTATTAGAAAAAAATAATTGTCTGTAGATAATCAGTAAAATAATGTGAAAACAACTTTTATTAATTCATACTTTTTACAAAATGCCGGCAATACACAATGCATCATACTAAATACTGTGTGGATCAGCATGTTTCTTATAATAAAGGTGTGTATATTAGATAGTTCAAAACAATCATATTAATATATTTTTGAGCCTTGATACTCGAATTCTCAGTATAGTAGGATATCAGTAGGTATCAGCTATTTCTAAGATATTTTTTATGATTAAACAAACACAACACGATGATTTATTTTACCTGATTAAAGGAAATATGGAATAAAGATTATTGATTAGTCACAATCAGAGTAAAAATTATAGTCTTATCAATGGGTAGGTGAGTAATATTTGTGTTTCTATAGAGGTAATATAATTTTTGTCCAGGAATTTAATCTTAATAACGACATGTAGTAAAAATTAAAGTAACAAATTTCTATTTGTTTGAATTCTGTAGATGAGAAATCACAGAAATTTTTATTATGTTTCATTAACCACTAATAATAAAAGTATCTGTTGACATATACCTACTCAAACATTAAGCATTGAAGAGGAAAGGGTGATTACTGCTATAAAAATGATAAAAAAATATAGTTGGTGGCATCGTTGTTACCTTGTATGAGAACCTATTCAGGTATAGCTATTCAATCTTGATTATACTGTCAGAAGCTTTAAATGGTTTATCTAATCATTGAGTTGAAAGACTTACTTTTCCATGATTTTTATGAAATTTTGCCAACTCCTTAAACGGAAATTCGCATATGACATCAGAATTGAGAACGAAAAATGGCTCTGGGCTAGAAAGTAGGATATCCCTAGCGAGAGCTAGAGGACCAGCTGTTCCTAATGGCTCTGTTTCATGTGAGAAAATTAGAGTAACTCCGAGTTTTGAGACTTCTGCACTGAGCTCTTTTTCCATTTCCTCAGCACGGTATGAAACTGCCAGTATTACCTAAAATAAGACCTATATTATAATTTTGACTTGAGTACAAAAATCTTTGCTTTAAAAGCTTTATATAAAGTGTTATCTAAAGAGTTCAGCTGCAGCATAAAATTATTTTTAGTATGAAAGAGAACAATAAATTCTCTTCATTGAGTAGAAAAATATTGCGTTCATTTTTCATTTCTCATATCCAAGATTATTTATTATAAGAAAAGAATAATGGTGTTTACACCTGCTGAACCAGAATAAGATCGCTCAATGAATAACAACTAATGTAAATGTTATTTTAAAGAATTTCTTGCTGGCAAAAGAAAGAAATAATAAATATTTATCGACAGACTTTGTATTTTAGAACAGCACAATGTATTCTTCACTCACATAGTCTGGTTTGTATCGATCGCAACAGAGATGAAATATTCACGATCAAAGTGATATAGCATACAAATATGGATTTAAAAATTGTTTTACGAGTAGTAAAAGGATTTTAGCTTATAGTGAATAAGTCAATATTTTTATTATAGTCGTCACTGATAAAATTCCAACTACATGTGGAGCATCTAGATATTGTGACATAGTTTACTTTTGTAAAGCAATTAGCAGTTTGATGTTTTGATAATGTATTTTTAGGGAGGTACAAAGTTGATAGACACATAAAAAATATTAATATTGTGTTAAACTGTGTAAGAGAAACTGAAATAACATTATGTTGAATATTTTTTGATACTGTTTTGTATTAACTCAGTCCATTGATTATCAGAACAGGTTTCATAATTATAAACTACACTAACCTAGGTAATATAGATAAATATTTCAAACAAATGATGTGAATTGGAATAACTAAACACTATAATGAATACTAATTTTAGAAATGTTACCTACATAATGAATATATACACGTAGGCCCACAAACAAGAATGCTGCAATTTCGCTTTCATTATTTGAAAAATGACTTTAGTATTGAGATATCATTCCACACTTCATTGGCTTCAAATTCAATGTTGAAATAGTAATGAAATTAATTTAATATGGTGGCTTTGTTGAATATTGAGAGTATATTGACCTGCGACACTCCCGCTTCGATAAGTGCCTCTATTTGGTGTAATAAGATAGGCTTGTTAGCAAATTCCACCAGAGGTTTGGGTCTACTTAATGTTAAGGGTCGAAGTCTCGTTCCATAACCTCCAACGAGAATTAGCGCCCTCAGAGCCCCGAGCTGTTTGTCTGTTCCACACATGATTTCTAAAACCGACAAATATATTTATTATCAACACTTCACTTCCAAACACAAACGCACTTGATTAAACAACAGGTTCGCCGATTTTATCATACACCAATTAATAAAAAGAAAAAAAATACAAGCACCAAACAACTTACGACTATTATGAAAATGACACGTCTGCGCGGGATTTATAAATGTTCAATATATTAATGCTGACGAAGGCAAGGATATTTTTTTATAAAAAGGTCTATACACGTCATTTGTAAATATTATTTCTATGCGTCAATTCCACAGCGGCACTACCATAGACAATTTTACAGTTGCATTATAGTATAGATTTCCGCACTACAAAACTATTTTCCCTAGATAAAGAAATATAATATGCCACCCTAAAACTTTTCAATGTGTAATATTTAATATGAGTGGTGAAGTGTGCATTCTAGGTCGTTACAAAACTTATGTATATTTATGATTGTAACTTTTATTCTATTCAAACAATCTATTAAAAGAAAATGAAGCTGCTGTTACTTAATAGTTTCAAAATATTATATCTGCCGCCGATAGTGTAGAGATTTGTGTACGCACCTCGCAATCCAGGGAGTGCGGGGTTGATTCCCGCATCTATCAAGTTTTAAAAAAATTCAATATAGGACTGGATACCAATCGAATTGAACAAATGTCCAACAAACAGTTTTCATAAAAAAATATCTGCCAAAACAATGGTGTAGGTATATATTTAGCGCCCTGGAACAAGTAGAAATAGTTGCGTCAAATACACTATCTCTTTTTTTAGTTATAACGGTAATTTTTACTTCCTACTAGAACTCGCGCCCCACCAATAATATTTAGTGACTCTGGAGCATTTTGCTCCAACTGCTGCTCAGTAACTATGCCGCTGTGTCAAGAGATGTCTTCGCATTTCGGAGATACATATACTCCACTTTCGGGGTGGATATCTTCATAATGTGTAGATCCATATACTCCACTTTCGGAGCGAATATGGTTTAAAAATATTTATGTTTTGTATCCACGATAACAAAGATGAAGTCATTATATCATTCAATACTATGCAATGATGAATATGTACCACCATATGAATATGCCTTATGATTTTTAGTATCATACAAACAAACCATCACCAATACAGAAACCTTACAGTCACTTCAAATACATACCAACAAACATAAAAATCGTTTGGAATCATATGAAGCATTCCCTTAAAATTTTTATGGTGTAAATGTTTTATATTCGTTGTCGACACCTAGAACCCTATGCTACTTTTAATTTTCTATTGTTCCATTTACATAATTTAATAAGCCATGTTTGTTTTTTTTAAGCAATTTCATTCTTCAATGACAAACAGGTTGAATTATTTTTTTCCTGCGAAGACCAACAGATTTCAGATCATATTGACTAGAAATGATATTGTTCATCATCATTGTCATGATACTACCTGTGATGGCCGTGGGCAAGCAAACTCCTCAAGATTTTTTTATACCATACACTAGTGCATCAGTTGATGATAGCATGATCTTTCCCGAACTGCTAGTCAAATTTTGTAAATACCAAACTTTAACACGTTGGATGCTGTGCTGAGTGGTTGGAAATGATTGTAACCAACAGCTAGGCACCTCTGACAACACCTTATCTTTAGTAATTAATAAGACTAATTTTTGAGCATCCTACTATTGCTTAGTAGCAGTGAATGTGTTAAATAAAGTAGTAAAAAAAACATAAAGTTTTGCAGTTTTTATTGCAAGTAATCAGCGATATTTCAGATAAATTTTAATATACAACAATCATATAAATTGAAAAAAGATCAAAATGCACAAGCATAGCAAGTGGATAGAAGAATTGTAACATTAAAAATTATTTAAGGCTAAAATTTTCATAATATATAGAACAATTATTGTAGCTGATGTGTATAAAACCAAAAATATTTCACACGTAAAAATTGAATGCAGTATTAAAGTTAGTAGAAAATATTATTAGTAAAAAAATCATTTTCAACAAATTATAACTACCATGTTCTATTATGTTAAAATTTTTACTTTGGATTCTAATTATTATTAAAAATATTATAAAAATAAATAAAATTTAAGATAGTCAAAATAATACACAACATGGATGGAACTAAGATTCTAGAGCACCAATTAATTTAATACAAAGTTTTTAATTTGTGAATTTTAAAAATATTTAACAATGTGATCGTAATAAAGTCAAAGAGATTAAAATACATTTTAAATCATCACTAAAAAACGGCAGTATATATGACAGCAATGGTGAAAGTGAAAATATAACTATGATTCTCTTTTTGCACAGTTTCAAAATGTACTATTTTTTTTACACTGATTATTATGTTAGAACTAGAGACGAGCCTTCTACTATTAAAGAATCTTAGAAATCATTTTCATACGAATTATCACAATGTTGAATGAGTTATACAATTCCAATGCGATTTGAAATCTTGGATGGCACCGTTATCAAGAATCACATAAGAAACTAACCACAATAAAATCACAGCAAATGATATTTTTATTCAACCCTAGTGAATCGTCACATAAACAGGAACAATTAAAAACAGACGACACAGAATGAATATGTTTTTAGATCATTGATCTGATGTTGAATACTATATTAATTAATTATTTCACACATTTGTAACTTTTGAATTTTTTTTGTCTAATAGACACACTTACTTATCATTCTTATATAAAAAGAACACATTTCCATCAAAGATAGAGGTAATCTCACCGTAATAGTCTTTGACTGGCTCTGAAGATCGTGTCTTTTTTTCATTCAGTGTTCAAACAGTTAGTTTTAAGTATTGCAACCAATTTCCTATTGTATTCGCAATTCCATTTCTTGACTGTTTCATTTTTTTTACATGATTTAAAACATTGTCTGTGCAAAAAGAAAACAAAATGTAATGCATATTATGAAAGCTAGGGAATATTTAAATGTGATGATAGTAAAATTAATAGTGACATGAACAACAATTGGGTATCTATTTTATGTAAAGACGTAACCAACATTTTTATTATAACATGCAATGATAATATTTACATAGTGGAACTATTTCATAGTGAGAGTGATATTTGAGCAACTAAGAAATTTTTACAACAGTCTAGAAGTAGAATGATTATTAAAAATAGTTATTGTGGAATATGATTTAAAAATATATTATTTTCAAAATCTAATTAAGCAGAAATTCATTTTGATCACATATAATAATATAAATTCAACGACAAGGGAAGACACTGACGAAAAGCAATGACACAAGTGTTGCACACCTTTAGTCACATTTTTACAATAATTTTTTAGTGTCATTAAGACAGAATAAAGAACTTCATTAAAATCTGCTTGTGGATTATAGTCCTATTTATGTGTGAATATGAATGTCATGGGCAAGAGTATTCGTTTACCAGTTAATATTTGGAATATGTAAATAATAATATTATTATGTGATGGATATTATTCAGATGAGTTAAGAATTTTAAGTAATATATAATATATAATAAATTGCAGTATATAAATATGATTTTTAAAATAGCAGTTAAAATGATTCGCTTAGCTAAAAAATAAGAATTGTTATAGAAGAAACTTCTAATTACATTGTTAATTTTATAAAATGCAATTTGAATAGTCAGCCTTATAAATTTTTTCTTTTTTGGTATTGTAAATTTGCTAATAATGCCATTTTCCGAAATGAGTTCAATAATTTACTAATACACATTAAGTTTTCCTTATAAATAAATCTGAAGAAAACCATGGTTTTTGTATTAAGTTACAATAAATTTGATACATCATCATTTCTTCTTAACTGACTGCTTTCATCTCTTGTTTTACGCAGCTCTTAAATGCTTCCCATCCTTCATTTTTGGCAGATGACTGGAATAAAAAAAACATGTAAAATTATCACACTAACAGTAAATTGGTAGGAGATTTTAAATAACAAGAATATATGGGATAGTGAGTTTTTTTGAATCATGGGTGTGTGTATTCATTTATTGAAGAAGGTGAAACAATATTTTATTCTATTGGGTTAATTTATAGGATATTAACAGATTTTTTTTTTTATAAATTTATTTGTCATTTCGTCAGCTTTTTTTGTTGTAGTTGTAGGGGGAAGCGGAGAACATTCCAAATATCCATTTCTTGTATTCGAATTCAGATTTAAATTGATAACATATTAATATTTTCGACTGATGGTGCTTGATGGAATTTGATAACATATTATTTTCACCAACTCGTATTCAATTATTATTACTTATTATCGAAAGTTATATAACATTAATGAAATAGTTACCTTGAAGCCCCTGTGGAGACGGTCCTTCATAATGGCTATGAATTCCTTGTAACTGAGCAGACCATCGCCATCTTCATCAAAGATAGCAAATACGGTTGAGACCAAATGAAGAGATTGAGTAATTCCAGTGCAGATTTTTACAGCACGTTGAAATTCATCTGGAAGAAGAAGTCATTTATCAATTCAAAATTATAATTTTAATTATATATTAGTGAATAATACTGACAGGAAACTGTGCGGCTTTATAACTTATGAGTGTAAGCTTCAGTCTCACAGGCATATATTTATGTATTCTGTACAATGATTAAATATCACCATTTTTTACGCATTGTCATTGAATCGGTCAATATACATTCTGAAATTTATAGACATAGCCCTTGTTTTTCCTTAAATTACATAGAGGTGGTTAGATAATATGAAATGATTGATTAAATGACAAAAAGCAGATATATTCATTAGTACAAACCATATGGGATAAATATTCAAATTACCTTTAGATATGGGCCGGTCGGCTAATGTGTACATTCTCATAGCGATAGTGAAATCCTCCAAGTTGTTTAGGAACTGACAGAAGACCTTGAATTCTTCAAATGTGATTCCCTTTTCATCTTTCACCCGGTCCAGCAATCGGTCTAAGTACATGTCATATTGATCGGTGTCCAGGTAAGTATAGCGCAGGAGGATTTTTGCAAAATCCACTTCAGATATTGTATCGTGACCTGAAACAGATGAAATGATTAAATTTAATTAGATAGGGCAGGGATATAACCTTGTTATTATAGAAGGAGATAAAATTACTAAAAGTGAAGCCAATTTTAAGTTGTGCAAAATCTGTGTTGTACAAGTATCAATAAAATAACAGAAGGTTGAAAAGGATGTACCCTTAGAAAACTCGTGAAACTCCAATTCAAGTACTTCAGTCTGAAGATTCTCCATGAACTGGCGGAAACCTTCATATTTAAGTTCGTTGGTTCCTTTCTTTCCAAAGAAGTGCACAGTGAGGAGAGTATCGACATTATGACGTCTTTGAAGGCCTTGTTCGTCATCAACATAGGTTTCTTGTGGAGTGGATTTTTGAGGACTAGTCGGAGTTTTTGGAGTATCTGGTGTTTCAGAGTTTTCATCCGTTGGTTCCTCACTTATACCGCGCTTGCCCTTCCATGCATAGCTGAATATTTTCTCCATCTGAAAAACAGTCATTACAATAAATAAACATTCATTGATTGATGATGAAGATTACATAAATGTATTCTAATAAAATTATTAGAATCAAATATGTACACAAAGTAGAAAGCTTTTTTTGTTTATTACAATCCAATACTCTATATTGAATTCTTGAGAAAATAATAATTACTTAAATGAAAATATAATTATTTTTGTGATGAGCTTACAAGAAAATGTTATTTTAACTGTCTTCTCATTTCTACAATACTTATTTCATATTACTCACTTTCTTTTATGCATTAATTTGCTGATTATGAATAAATATTACAATTACACAGGTATACATACATACAGATGACACTTTTTAAGACAGTACAAAATTTTCGAGATTGATAACATAAACCATTACCGCACAAGTATTATGAAAATAATAATTGAAGTCATTGGGCAGCAGATGCACTGAAAAAGCAACGAGATTGTAAAATTTTATGCTAACGGTCTTAAGCTAAGGCACACTTATGAGTAAATATTAAAACAAACCACAAAAACAAGTAACACAAATAAATAATTATGAAAATCGAATCGCTGAAATTGTGTTTAATTGATTTAAATGAATAGTGTAAAGTATATTTATATTTACATTTCTTAGGGATGTGTGTGAACACCCTTTTAATTTTTAAGAAGTTTTCATCTCGCCGTCGATAATTTGCTTTATCGAATGTGCATTATGTTGTAATATATAATATGAATATAGGAAGTTGTTACATCAAAACTTTACCAATATCCGATGAGGTCAATTTGAACATTACATGAGGTCTACAATGTATATTTTCTGGACTGATTATAGAGTGATTAGAATTAGCTCAAAATGTGAATGGGTGAAATCATATGGAGGATAACTCAATGTTTACCAAGTGGAATTAAATGGGTGGCTAATAATGCATCATTAAATTTAGCGATCTCATTATAATGGTAATTGAAAAAAGTAATTTATGTCAATCCTTATGGTTTCTTGTGTTGTTTATAGTCTGAAAATGAAAAGTTTGGTTATGGTTATTTTTAAAATTAAAAGCAAACAAAAAGCGTTATTAAACGTTGAAATGTAGTCACACATATATAAATGTTGGTATATCACTCACAAGATTGATAAAAAAAAAACGGATATAGACTCACTGTAAATAAGACATACATTATAACAAGGAAGCTCACTACTCCAGTGGTTGGGATGACAATTAATGTATGAAAAAAAAAATCCTGGGCGGATTAAGGACAATAATACATTATTATTAATCTAAAAAAATTCAAACTCACAAATCTTGCAATGGTTATTGCCACACGACTTACAACTGATGAAGATTGTCTCGAAGATAACATATCTTGGGCTTTTATTTTCACTGGGACAGTCATGCCTACCAACTGCATCAGCTAGCAATAAAAATACAAACGGTAAAAAAAATAATCAAAATATACAATATAAGTAGAACTGCCACCATACGCCAGGGTCACTATATTTAAATATCCTGTGAAAAAGGGGAATGATAATTTAAATTTAAATGTTCATTTCTAATATCCGCCAAGTCCATGTAAAATTTGTATATGATACTTGAAAATATGTGAATTTTGATTTAGAACAATAGACACATTTAAAATTTGGAAATGGTTCAGATGAATTAAAACTTTTGGGGAAGAATATATAAAGTGCGTTCTGGACAATTGGGGACTTAGTAGATTTTGGAAATACACTTTTTAATAATCGAATGTTGCAGAATAAAACAATAATGTGGATTCAGTTACAATATTACAATATTGATATATTACAATATTAGTTTGGAAAAATGTTATTGAATAGTGTTATTCCACAACATAAAACAGATGACAACAAAAAAAACCTAAAACTAAGAATATCCATTAACTCAAACAAAATGGTTTTAAATAAAACGGACGAAACATGTGAGCTACAGGGGAAAAAAACTGGACATGTCTGCCTTTGCCTGATTTTGAAATAATGTTACATATTTCTAATGGCCAGGTTGGCAGGCTTGGGGTAGAAAGTCCATATATTAAATTTATTAACGACAATGTTAAGATATTTTTTTTTAAATTGAATTCAAAACTTTATATTTACACTACGCGATAACACTAATTCAAATTCATGTTAAACATAAATACAGGTAATTTCAAAATGCTACTAAATTCAAGTTAAAATATTGTTTAATACATAATTACGAACACGGGTATATTATTTTTAAATACAACAATTAGAGAAAAATTAGGGTGGTAAATTATTGATCTCATTAGAATGTTTATACGATTTCGAAAGGAAACAAGAAATATTAATAATTCTATGGGAAATAATAATCAAACAAATTAAGAATGTACACTTTTGGAGTTTGAAAAAATATTATAACACAGTAAAAAATTAATGGAATACCAAAAATAATTCTCTACGAGAAAAATAGAAAGGTCTGTGCATTTTTGTTTAAACACATGTGAATGTTACTATAAAGAGCATTTCAAAAGAATAAATAGTTTTTTCATACAAGTATATTTCATATTACAAAATTTGTTGGCCATAAGAAATAATTATCTAAGATAAAAAAAACATGTATGGATGATAATTATATAAGAGAATTTTCAGTTTTTTCAAGAAACTGTTGAACTGTCTACAGTCATATGATTGGCTTTGACCCTTACATGTTAATATATCTTTTTAAATATTATTTCATACAATAATCCATAAAGTGAAAATAAAAATTTCATTTTGGTTTTCCATATAATTATTGTATGCCGTCAGAAACTGAAAATATTTAATTGAAAAGAGCTATGTATGAGCAAAGATAATTGATTTGTTTTTAGGAAAGTTTTGCAAATGTGAATATTACAACAAAAATACACAGGCATTATGTGGGCAGGATATTTTTTGTCTTCTAACTCACGACTTGTGCACTCTTTTCGTCCAAATCTTCCCGCTTCTTCACGGAGCCTCCCATCAGGCGAGTGATCTATTTTACAATGCCAACAATAAAGTGAACAAAAAAGAAATAAAAACAAAACTTATTCACATGATAGTATTAAAAAACATAATAAATATTGGCCAATAATAAGTTGATACTTTATATGTTTTTATAAATTTTATTTTTCTTCATCTAGTATGTTAGGAAATTTCTAATTGATAGTTTCTAGTATAAAGTACCAAGTCATTATTTCAATATAATGGTTTCCACCAATTATGAACAGTAGATAAACATGTCAAATATAAAAAGTGTAGCAAGATATAAAAAAACACCTCTACATTTGCATGCTTTATAATTAACTCTTTATCATTTAAATATGATAGACATATTTAATTTAATGACATAATTTTAACAAACACCTATTGGTCCAGGTCAGAGGTATTTGTGTAGCATCATTATATAGATGATGACACTAGATGATTTTTAGAAATAATAAAAAAAAACATGATATATATAATATATAAAAACGGCAGCTGTCAAAATTCTTTCAAAAAATGTGGCAACAGATAGATATATGGGAGTAGCGAATTCCATGTTGTCTTTTCTCCAACTCCAGACTACTAGAACACATATTTATTAGGATTACATTCAATACTTCAATATTTATAATTTATATATTAAAGATAAACTTATATTATAATATATTTAATTCATGTTGCGATAACAACAATGTTTTCTAAAATAATCTTTTCTACTTAACATGTGGGCTGTTCACAGTTTACTGAATCACTTTCAGAATGCCTAATAAAAAAATCCATATAATTTTATTGTGTTCCGATGTAGACCATGAGTCTAACGTCAAATGGTAAGCAGTCAGTCTACATAAAAATAATCTGTTAAGTCTTCCATACTTGCTAAGGTCATACAGAAATGACAAATACACCGGTAAATTAAAGATGTGTGCTCCTTCTTTCTTTCATAAGTCCATCTGCTTCCCTTTTGAGCCAAATATGGGGATTTACCCTTTTTTACATAAATAGATTATAACACAGTCTGAACATACATAATATATGTATATTTTTGTTAAGTACACAATAGAATACGCAGATGTATGATGACTTGGTGTACTTTCTCTAATCCTCTGGATTGTGAGAGTTCAAAAAAAGTAATACATTAATCAGTTCAAAGATTCATTTACTCCAAACTGTAGCAGATAAAGTGACATACCCTATTATACTTTAATATGTATGCGATCTTTCATTAAGATTCTGTTTCTAAAATTAAAACCATTTGTGATGATTCATATGATAAATAAAGATCATAACTTACGACTAGAAATTCGTTTTTATCGACACGTTGGTTGCCATCTGTGTCAAACATGTTGAAAGCAATGCGGAAGCCGGACTGTGGTTCTGGAAACATAAAAATATATTCATATCATTACAACATAAAATGCATCATTTAATGAGAGCCAAATGTCAGCATTTTGATGTAAGAAACTTAACCTTTCATGGACAGCGACACATACTGAATTTAAGACTACGTCATCACGACTTAAATAATATGAATTTAAATACTAATATTAGAGTTGTCGTTTTTTACGGTTTTATATCGTTGTTCAGTGTGTGTGTTCTCATAGGATTTTCTGAATCATGTATTGGGGAGTAGTACTTTGTATTAGTTTTAAAAAGATCGTAGATTTCAGATTTGGATGTATTTTTCAAAATGCTCATCGAAAGACTTGTAAAATTACAATTCATTTAAACTTACCTGAATCCCCATACATAGTGCATTAATGCGCAATACTGCCATGTACTGGTATACATAAATCTACTTTTTAGTTACATTCAAGTTTTTGTGTTTCCTTAAAAATATGTCGGTATTGACCACAAAAAAGAAAACATATGAGTTGTTATGCAATTATAATGAAAATGATATAAATTTAATTTAAAAAAACGCAAGAATAGAAACTATTAGGTTGTCCCGGAATTAATGTCGTTTTTCATAGTAAACTTCAAACTTGTTTTTTAAAATTATTTATTATTTTTTTTTTACAAAATAATTTTCAAAACAATCTATGACGTTTTGCCATCTATTTTCCAAATCTGAAATTCCTTTCTCGAAAAAATTTATTGGTTTGGATTCGAAGAACTCCAAAAGACCCGATTTCACTTCTTCGATGTTGTCGTATTTATCCCCCCTTGTATACGAAGCCAAAGAGCAAAATAGGTGATAGACGTCTGGGATAAGCCTGGTGAGTAAACAGGATGCAACAAAACGTCCCACCCAAGGTCCTGAATTTTTTTTCGTGTCATGTCGGCAACGTGCGGCCGAGCGTCATCGTGATGAATGATGATTTTTCTTCTATTAACAAGAGCAGGTCTTTTTTCACAGAGTTTTGCATTTAACCTAACTATTGTATCTATTCACAATAAGCGGCTGCGTTAACAGTTTGGCCTTGTTTCAGCACTTCATGATAAATAATGCCTTT
>JAGVSQ010003818.1:0-20677 GCA_022683975.1 Rhyacophila evoluta
TACAGTGATGTTATCTATTACCTTCTATAGGATAGAGATTAACGTGCGCGCCTCGACAAAAAAATAAAAAAAAAAGATATTCGATTTTGTGGTGCGTGTAAGATTTTTTTCTCTATTTTTGTAATTAATGAGCCGCCGTGGGCAATCAGATAGTTGGCCAGCTTAGAGGCCAAAAAGTGATGATATGTAAGCTTGGACTAAATCAAGTTATACCTTATGTCATTTTAAGCAACAAGCATTTCTAGGTGTTATTATCAAGGTCGCTTTAAACGTACGCGCTAGATCATTGGAATGTTTAAAGCTTTTGAATGTGCTTAAAAGTGCTATTTAAGAAATATGGTTTAATTAAAAGCGCTAGTAAGTCTTCTGTTATTTCTTGCACGAATTTAAGTAGTAGACAATGTTACGTTTATTTGGAATACATTTTTAAGCAGCTTAAAGTTTCTGAAAGTGTGCAGACCTTTCGATTGTGAATATAATTAAACCATTAACTTTTCTGCTGTTGAGAATTGCTAGATAATTGCATATAGTGTTTCTGACTCCAGTGTTATCTATTTTATTATACACCTGTTCGATTCCATGAGCATATGGATTTACACATTGTGGAGATATATACTTCGAAAGTTAAGTGTATGGATCTTTGCAGTGTGAAGACGTCTTGACAGATTTTTCACAAGAGTTGTTTGTCATACAATTGCTCAACACAGTGGGCATCCAGTTCTGCATTTCGGATTATTTTAGAAAGCCGACATTAAAGAATCGAACCCACATTCCGTGAATTGTTAGGCGTGCACTCTACCAACCACGCTCCCGGGGCTTAACTATTTATCGCTATTTAATTTAAAAAATGAAGGATAAGTGTATATATCGTGCCAAATATCCATCAGTATTATATTTTAGAAATGTCTATTCTGATAGTGGAGGATATGGATCTTCACACTGTTAAGTCTTGCAGATTTGTTCCGAGTCTAGTTGTGGATCTTTGAATTGAATAAGCTTTTATGTAGCTGTAGGATTTGACTCGAAAATCCTAGTTCTAATGGTCGCATACTTAAATATTCTAACCACCGGGGAGACAAATATTTTAATAGAAATATTTACTTGAAAACGACTAAATCTTTTTATTAAATTTCAGAATATCAAGCTGTTGACATTATTAAATATAAATATATATAATTAATACATAATGATCAATATTAAGTGTTTACAATTGATATATTACATAATATTAAGAGATAAATAGTGTAATAAATAATATTAACAACAAGCAACAGCATAAAAAATAGGAAAACTTTTGTGTTTTTTAAATATACAGAGAATTTAGAAAGATTTTAAAGAAAATAAAAGGTTATTCATGTCTGTTATTCAAATTGAAGTCATAGCTGTAGGTTGACGAGATATGAACACGAAAAAAGATAAATTATTAAATATTATGAAAATTTTTTGTATGTCGAATTTATTATTAAATATTATGAAAATGTCCACGATGAAAAATTACATCTGTCCTGAAGGGGTAGTATTCTCTTTATTCTTTCGAGCCAAACTTTCCGACAAAAGAAAGCAAATCCTTTCTTGGTATTTTTAATGGAATACTAAAACCTATCAACGACCTCACCGAATTCATTTATTATAACTTACTAGAAATATTTTAATGTTTTATATTAAAAAAAAAACTTATTCAATTTACAATCTCTAGTATTGACGATATAATTTTGTTCATTCTGCAACTCATTATTAAATAAGTAAATGAAAATATATTTTTTTATATATTAAAATAAATTAAGAGTCACACAAGTAGCGTGGCAATCGTGAGGATGCGGATTTGATTGTCATATCTGTTGGAATAAAAAGAATCCAAAAATGTAGGACTGAATGTCTATTATGTTGAGAGGCCTGATAAGTAAATCTTGTGAAAAATACTTTACATGTCTTCACATTACGAAAATCCATATATTCCACTTCCGGAAAAAACATAGTTTAAAAAAATATCCATGTATATCCATCATTAGTAATTGTCATATATTCATAAACGCATGAAGGTGTCATCAGGCTCCCTCTGTTGGTTATGCTTGTCCATAATAAAAAAAAATCTTCAATTTAGTGTTTGGTACGGTAATATAACCAGCCGTACAAATAAAGCCTCAATTAACAAAATTTTAAAATGAAAACTCTTTAAATAGTATAACTTAATATGTACCTAACCTAACCTGACGCTTATGTTTATTATTATTCAAGGATTTATTATTTTAAAACCAGAGTGACTGTACAATGAATGCAAATAAAATTAATATTTTTGACTGATGGTGCTTAATGGAAATTGATTTTAAATTCTAAACTATTTAAAACTGGTAAACTTCCATATGTGAGATCACTGTTAGCGACCCAGGCTTCGCCTTTCAGCATCTTCTTAGAATTGCAAAAAAAAATATTTAATATTCATTGAATTAGTCCCATCGGTGAGAATGCCATATTCTGCAAGTAAGAATTTCATGACTGTTACGATTTTTTTTTAATTCAAATATGCAGTACTGAACATCTAATGATTTGAGCTGTAAGCTGATAATAAAGAATTTTAAATAAAATAAAAATATGATCTCATATCGTGGATAATTATTTACTTCATTATAATAGTATATAACATTACAACATAGAGATCCATATGCCTCACTTTTGAAGTGGATATATTAAAAGATGCCGTTTACCATCTTTTCAGCAATTTCTTTAGAATTTCTCTTGTCAACTGCTTATTAACTATGTTCAATAATATTTGCACGATTAGGACTTGTTTTCTTCACAAATATTGAATCCCACAAGACCGGACATTTTATTTGTATACTAATAAATACGTAGTAAAATATGAAGTACCTAATGTATATTTAAAGAGTGTATTTCCAAAGTGAATTTATTCCAATATGCCAAAATTTAAAGAAAAACATTTTGAACCAGTATATTTTGTGAAGAAAGATTTTGTATAGAAGCATGTAAACCAGTAGAAGAAATCAATTTCAAAAATATTGAGAACAAAATTAAACATTGTACTCGTAAAACATATTAAATGCTTCATGAAATACTAAAAATTACTTCTTCAAAATCTTCTCCTTTCAATTTTGGCATAGTGTAATATTAATATTTTTGACTGATGCTTGATGGAAATTGATTTTAAATTCTAAATTATTTAAAACTTGTAAACTTCCATATGCGAGATAGCTGTTAGCGACCCGGGTTTCGCCTTTCGGCATTTTCAGGTAATATTTATATGTTCGCTCACTGCCCCCACTGTAATATGTTAACTTTTGAAATACACTACACATTTATTGTATATTTTAATATGACATCTTTGTTCCAAAAAACGATAGATACAGAAAACCAACAGACAACATATATTATAAAAACTTTGTTGGAAAATCTTGGTCGTAATTTTACTTTTCGTTTATAAAACTATACATTATTTTAGGCCAACCCTTTTCTAAATAATAGTATAAGACGTATAAATATAAATATAAATGTTTTGTTATATATGAATGTAGATAAGTTTTAAAGTAATAATTCATATCCGAATCAAAAGCCACTCACAAGCAGTGACATTAACATTTTGCCTTTTCGTAAACGTCTCTTGCACAACCTGTCAGCTAGGAAAATCTTTGAAAAATTCCCGTTCTATCATATATATCTTTATAATATATATGTGGGATGTTATGATCGGGGAAAACGATATAATGTAATATGTCCAGCATTGTACGCAGGGTCTAGTAACAAATGATCACACATTAGGAACGGCGCTCCGGTCGATCCGTCTTATAGGAAGAGAAATCAGTGACGTGCCACATTGTATGTTAAAAAAAACACATGTTTAATATTATAATATACAACATAACTCATCTGTCACATGAATTTTTGCTTGATATAATGATTTATAAAAATGCTAACGTTTATAAGTACTTTCGACAAAAAAAACGTTATATTTTATTATTTTAAATCCTTCCCCTGGCTAGGACACGTACTACAGATGCCTCTGGAAAGCCTGAACCTGATTTTTCTATTTCTCTAACCCATGGTATTCTACGAGTGATATCTATAGGACGTACTTGACGGAACTAAGAGATGCTGGGATGACCTGGGAAGAAGTAAAATGACTGGCCGGTTATATTTCTGGAGGCGCCAATTGGTGGCCATATGCTCCATATAGGAAACGGGTATGGTGATATTCTTAATTATTATAGGCATTATTATTAAAACTGGTACCAGCATTAGTGAAATATAACACGATTTTGACAATATGGCACTCCCAGAAGAACAGTCATATGTCGAAATTAGCCATTTTTCAGTAGAACAAAAACAAACTTTTTGATCCATGTTAATGTAGTTGATTTAATATAATATATAATGGTACTACAGTGTTAATTTTTTATTGTTTCAGATTTTTTTTAAATTAAATGCCACTGTCATATCGTAATGGAATATTATTCTTTATAGCTATATCTATCATTTCATCAGGTATTCATGCAGCTTTGGTTTTTTTAAATCTTCAGTAACTGTGGAATTCGAACTTATGGGTTCAGGCGTTGAAGTTATGTTTTTATATAAATTAGTCGTGGATTTTAATCATTTCAAATAACTATTTATCCTTGTGTAGAATGTCTGTATTCATTAATAAAACATACATCTAATATGGCGGAGTGTTGAAGACATTACGGTTTTATTTATTTTAATCGAACAACCATTAATATTTATCAAAATAAATAGAAAAAAAATATAAAAGAGATTTTTTACATTGAAAACTAGAAGAATTTGTATTTAGTTTAATAAAATAATAAATTTAAATGAAAGTTAATTAATATTGCGCCCCCTCCACGAAATATCCCACACTTAACCACGTCACTGTAGAAAAAAAAGGTTAGGTGGTATTTCAGCCCTATTTGAACCACATTTGGTTGTATATTGAGAATGTTAGTTCGAAAATGAGCTATGGGAAACGTTATCTTACTCTCATATAATCCATTGGAAAAAGGTGAAATTTCAGTACAAACAGAAGTTCCATAGATATATAAAATAATCAACAATATTATGTAACCGTTGCATAACAATTATAGTTATACATTTGATTAGTTTTGTCGATAGCTATTTCGGTTATCACTTGATTATCAAAATAACAGTGAAAGAGACTTGGTCTAGTCCATATCAGTGATAACTAATAAAATAAATTCTTAACTAAAATTATGATTAAATATTATTGTAATTATTCGACTAATAAATCAATCAATTGGCAATAACATGCTCTATTACGGATTAAGTTAACCATTATTTCAATGTATGTATAAAAGTGACTTGACAGTTATAGCAAAAAAAAAAACAATAAACTTCCAAACTTTTTAACTTCCAAAGGATCATTTTTTGCAATATGTATTTTAGTTTTGGGCCTGATGATGACAAAAGGTGAAATATGAGTGTAAAATAAATGTGAAAACAGCAACTCTGCTTGTTAATTATGCATGAAACATAAATACAATGGCGTGTAATATTCTTTTAAAGCTTACAATATATCTTGAAGAATTTAATAGTTTTTAATTTATACCACTTTTATGTAAAATTTGTGAAAATTTTAGTTTCAAAAGACATATTTTTTTCATGTTGGTATTTTTTGAGTTCCAAGACTTTCGTGCTAATGAAAATATAAAAAAAATTAGTGCGGAAAGATCGTCCGCCATTTGCTGAACGTACACAAATTTAAAATGTCGGACAAAGAATAAAGTTCTAAAGAAGCGGGAAAAATGTCAGCGGAATGGCCTCCGAGTCTACGAGACGGCGTAGCAAATTTAATGTCGGCCCTCTTTCTGCAATAGACACATCATTTTTAATATAAATGGCGCAAAATAAATAACGACGAATAAATGAATACGAATGAAACGCAGCTCTTGACTGATGACAAGGAGACTTTTGACGTACAAGAAAAAAAACTCAAATCTATATGACGTATTCTTTTTTTAAATATTATATAAAATATGAATACGTCATCATGATGTAATTATTATTTTATTAATACCCCAAATTTTAATCGTATTTTAAATAAACTTTAACCATATATTTATAATTCCTTCACTACATTTTTTTTAAATATACCATGTTCGCTCCCAACTTGGAGTATATGGATCTACACCGAGTGAAGAATTCACTCCAAAAGTAAAGTATATAGATCTCCGCAATTTGAAGACTTATTAAGATTTTTTTTCACGAAAATTGTTTGCCAGACATTTACAACCCAATGGGCATCGTAGATTTTAAAATACAACAACAGATGGGGATTTGAACTCGCATTCCCCGGATTGCTAGGCGCGCAAGCTACCAACTACGCTAACCGGGGAGACAATTTATGTACAGCCACCAATTACTGGTAAAGTAAAGCTGTGACATGGCTCACCCACATATTGCGGATGCCTTAAAATAGTATTAATTTGACTTGCCTATTTTTTAAGCCGACCACTTTTCAACCTCCTGGAAGGCTGCTAAATTCTATCCATATATTGTATTCGGTGAAGTTACGGTATGTATTGTAGATATGACTCGGGAGTAGCCAAGAGTACTAATGGGGACAAGGATTTTTGAAATGGGGCATGCTATGTCCATATGCTCTGCTTTAAAAGTGGGTATGAAAGAAGCAAAATAGTATTGCAAAACAGAAAATACGCATGTATGTCTGGCTGTCACAGAAACTCCTCACAAATGATGAATAGTAGCGATGTAAAATTTTCACATGTTATTTTAATTGCCATTTTTAGTTTAACAGTTTTGCTTTCAATTTTATGGAGCTTAGTATTGAAATGAATTTGTAAAGAGAGGATGAACAAAATTCATTTGAATAAATAACAAATTAAAACCATCCCTGGAAAAGCTAGATGAATTACGGTGTGTATATATAAAACAATACTTTCATAATTTATCGTCCAAAAGTACGCACTTACTCTAGTTGGATCATCATACATCATGGTACATAATTTTTTCATATGGGAAAGTGTATGGTGGGCATATTTAGTAGTATCAAATACTTAGTTTATAATAGCTGTATTTTTGTTTCTTGGACATCGAAAGGAATAGAGTTTGATAAAAGATCTAATGGAATAATCAGATGTTTGATTTTCTTATTTTTTTAAATATCTTTGAAATTATAAATATGAACTATTACAAAGTCCCGTATGTATAAATGCGGGCAATACATAACAAGCCATCAAGCCCGCGCCGTGAATAGGTGGCGCTCTTGTGCAAAAAGTTTTTTAAGCTATCTATTTATATATTTTCATTGATTTATAGCTTGCGCATTTGAAACTTTCTAACCCCTTTCTAAGTAGTTTATAAAAGTATCTTATTTTTTATAGAATTCTTATTTCAATTGGACAAATATCATTGGATATAAAAACTTATAAAAAGGCACCCATCCCATTTAGGCGCTCTTGTGCCCCGCACAATCTGGATATTAGAACGGCACGGCTCTGCGCATCATTTAAGTATAATTGAATTTTTCGTCAGCAATTTTGAGCAATATGCGTAAGCATAAGCGCATTATGCTATTATTAAACGATTTCATATAATAATCTACTATGATCTGCATACTTCAATCATTATTAAAATTATAGCCATATCTTAATATGATGAATGAAAGATTTTGTATGCACTTTTTTATTGAGCTCTGGTGCCTCATTCAAGTCGAACTTATTCATTTTGGACATTGTTAAATTATAATTTGTATGTATAGAATATTTTTTTATTATAGTAATATTAATATGGTTGTTGTACCACTCGCTATGCAAAGTAACGATGAGCAAATATTAATCATAAAAAGATACATATACATATTATTATATTTTCATTGGAAATTATTTTTAATATGATTAATATGCAGTTAAAGCATACTTGTAATTAGGTATTAAGTATTTCTCAATTATACTACAATAGAGTGTTATTCGAATGAATTATATATTTTATAAATATAATATGTATGAAATTGAGTGCTATGGTAATAAATATTAATGTGTTATTTAGTTGGTAAAGACAATAACTGACAGCCACTAAATTCCCCATGACAAATTATTAGTTGCATACGTTCGTCAACAGATGTCGCAATTGTACATCGACGGCAGTCTGTCCGAAAATGCAAGCCAATTTTTTAGTCGTTTTGTGTTGCCAGCGGCACCGCCATTTCTCCCTAATGAATTTCAAATTTGTGACGGCCATTGCTGCAGTCCTCAGCGCGAAATTGGATTACGAATTTCAACCGCGTTATTTCGTATGTGTTTTTTTTACATTTTATTTTTTGTTCATTTATTTGCCGGTAGGGCTAGAAAATGAATGTAAAAAATACAAGTTTATGACAGTAACCAAAACAATACGTGAATACATTTACTCATATGAATTTTAAAACTAAACGATTTCTTTACCCATTTTTGCATGAAGAATATATGAATCCTTATGATACGAGTATAGGGGCTTTTAAATGACCATCCAGTAGTTTACATTAACTCAAGAATTCTAAATATATCTAATACTTCTCATTTCTTATAAATGCGTAGACACTTTACATTACTATATTATAAATGACGTTTATTTTTAAGATTTTTGATAATAAAAAACTTAATCCTTTTCGTTATCGTCGTACCTTATTGATAATTAAACAGAAACAATTTTTTTAACTATGAGATAAATAATTAGATAGAGAGAAAGATAAAAAAACATGGAAAGAAGGAAACGAATACGGACGGTATTTTTCAAACGCCGGAGGACAGTTTCATATTATAAAGAGATACATAATTTATTTCAAGGATGGAAAATATAAATTCATTAAAATACACTACGCGAGAAAATACATTGTTAGTGAATTGTGAGATATTTATGAATGGATGTACTATATTTTTTTATTTACAAATAATTATGTATATAAATATCCAATAGATGTGTATTTAAGATAGGTGAAAGTATTTTAAATAGTAGTAACCGACTCTTACTCTTACTTAAAAACTTCAATTGCAAGGATGTTTATAAAATTAATATTTTAGAATGTTTAATAACATAAGTTTGCTCCTCAAAATAGCTCTCACCATTTTAAATTCTTTTTGCCGCGTTTTTAGCGAACAGGGAAAAAGTTAGCCCTTATATTATCGTAATTCGCACGTTCGTCTTCAAATCCGATTTATTAATTTTACTTATAGTATATATACTATACATATTATCATAAATAGAAAAATATATATTATCGTAACGCTTTGATGTTATACTAATTATAAGATTTCATAGTGACGTTTATTTTGTAATAAAAGGTTATAGGATTATTAGCATAAAAAATTGAATTTAAACATAAATTCGAACTATCAAAATGTGTGCTTCATTACTATCAGTAATCATCATAATATATTACAAAAAATAGAGCCAAAAAAAATCGGTACAACTTCAAGCTACTTTCAAAGATTTGATATCTTTAAAGACAGAGTGCGAGAGAAAATTATTCATTGTCTCCATAAATCGTTATGGGGACAACGAATACTTTTCATAATTTGTAGAAGATATTACTTATATATATATATATTAGTTTCCTATATAACTCATCGTAGAGTTTTGGTTTTACACTTACAATACACACTTGTTTTAAATGATTACAATTAGTGTTGTCAGCTTGCGAAATCGTTTTTTAGTACACAGTAAAGATGTAAACTACTATAAAGTATGCAGAGTTTTATTTAAATAGGGTTATAACAAATCGATTCCTTATGTTACTACCTCATTTTTATTTTAATAAATAAGCAGTATTTTACTTATATTCTTGTTATTTACTATTTCCCGTTATATATTCATTCATGATAATTTATTTATAGTTCACACAAAAATGTGATTTCATTAAATAATTTAGTTAATTTAATTATTGTAATTTTACGACAGTTGAGAATTTACGAGATTTTTCTTCTGAGGGTGAAGCTTTTGCGAACATAATTCTGAAAGATTACGCGCTTTTACGAAGGGACGCGTTTCCCGCGCGTCGACAATCTGTTCGAAGATGTACCGCTTTAAGCAGACGCCGAAAAGCCTACGTTGTACAGCAGTCAAAGTTTTAAATTGCCTGGAAGTCAACTAGAGAGAAGATTTTTTACTCTTCTCTAGAAAAGAGGATCAAATTATTTGCATTAACTTTTACGGTATACTGGTACCAAGGTTTTTTTTACTTCGAAAGCTTTTAAGGAAACACTTTACTTCATACAGATGTCGATGTTTGATTGTATCTTAAATATTTTCTACCGTTTTTCAAAAACAAATCTGGTATACAGCGGCATAGTTTCTTGCTGCAAATTTTTGTAGATGTACGAGGAAATCTCTATGTTCCATACTTAAATTTATAGTATCGCAAATATCTAACAATATTGTTGGTAAATGGCGAACAAAGTTCAAAATATATTTTTATCAGTTAATAACATTTGTGTTAACACTTTCATTGCTTAGCAACGATGAAATTACAGCAAGAAATGCTAACAAAGATTGTTTTGCGTCTATTTTTTTTAATATCGCGCTTAAGGTATATAGGTAGTATGTGATATTACAACTTTATACATATTAAATTTTTTCCACGCTAAAGTTCTAGAATTTTTAATAATAAAATACGAACATAATATTGTACGAAAGTTAGTGTTGACTCTATCTCAACGGTGAACAATATTAATATGATTTTAATTCGTCTAATATTGTATCATTGTCGTAATTCTTAAATACATTGGTCTAACATAAGACTAGCTAATTGAATATTAAACAGTTAATTTGTTAAAAGAGTCTGGCAGATAGCCGCTGGAGTTCATACTAACGTAATATTACGGTTCCCGCAGGCCAAGTGTTAAGTATCATTTGCACTAGGACATGATGACATTTGACAATATGGTTACATTGTCATTGATGATAATGTCGCAACCAATAACGATATTGACCGAACCAATAAAACTTAATGTATTATATTATTAATTAAAGGTTCTTAATGTTTATCATCTTTTATGAGATTTTTCGATATGTTTTACATCAAAAGCTATTATCATTATATCAATTTGATTCATTGTTACAACATTGTAAAATTGTTATTGGAATGAAAAAGGCTTTGTAATGTAGTTATTAGACTTCGATATTAATTTTAATTCACAAAATCATGTTCGTTTCTTATCATAGACAATCAGATCAGATAAGTGCATATTTTATAGTAATTATTGTGTTATCTTTAGTTTGATAGAAACAATCTGAAAATAATTACTGAAACACCGTGTAGCGTGTCGCCAATTAATGTACTGCACACTCTGATTATTTATTTTTATTTTCTTTGCAGGGATAATTTAAATTTATTATTCAGGGTTGGAAATAAATATAAAAAATCTATTTTTATTCGTATTCCACTCTTTCTACTACGTGGTGATCGTTAATAAATAAAAATTAAGAGCGTTCATATGTATAACATATTTTATTGATAGCTAGTGCAGTTGCCACATCAGTATCAATATGAATATGAGTTATATTTAGAAGATTTTGTCTCATATTGTGATATCATAATATTGCACGTGTTATTTTTACTGTCAGAATATTCAAACTGTATGTATATGAAAGACTGAAACAAAAATCAAGCATGTTCATAAATTTTAAATAGTTTTGAGTCTTAAATCAATAGCCACCAAGTCCCAACAGTGGATAGTATTAATAAATATCTACATAGATACTTCGTGATTATCTTGTTGATAGAGAATGAGCATGAAAAATTACAAGTAAAGGACTCATAACTACAAGTGATCAAAGATTTTCCGGAAATATCATAAATGTTGACATTAATTATTAACCTTTTAATTATACTTTACTATAACAAACTTTAACTAAAAGATAATGTTATCAGTCTCACGATTTGTTAAAAACAAGTATCGTATTTGAATGCATCATATTTATTATATTCTATAAATGTACGTATAAACTGAATCAACTCTTCCGTCATAAGTTTATTTTTTAAGAGAAATTCAGTCATTTATAAAATGTAAGAGTATGGCTATTTTTATGGGATACTGTTTAATTAATAATAAAACGAATTTCCTTTACATGCTGTATTTACAATACTTAAAATAAATTATATTAGAAGGATTGAAATTCATATTTAATTATGACTAATTATGTCAACATGCATGCACTTTCTGTGATAGTTTCTCTAAATTGCTAATCATTTATAAATAATCACATCGAATTGTGTGTCGCTTAATTTTTTATGAGTATGGCTTCGTTTTTAAGAAGTAAATAGTGTTATGTCTAAGTCAGATCAATTTTATTTAGACGTATCAGATTTTTAGTAGTTTACGAAGTGTTTCATCAAATAAATAAAATAAAAAATGTTCACCCGTCTTTCGCATTTATTATTTTACTGTTTAGTTGATTTCCACGCCGGTAGCATGAAAATTGCCCGGTTACACTCGGGTGACCACACTTTACATGGAAGCAGGTGTCACTGCCACAGAATTACAGGCCGTATCGTAAACGGCGATCTCGCCTTACAGATCTGACAGCGAAACATGAAAAAAAAACACATATAATTCCACACGGAGGCATATTAAGGTAATGAAATAACGTCTCACGGATGCCCGATTCTTCAGCCGAATGAAGACACTATTTTTCAACTAGTTTTTTTTTTTGTTTCATAAACTTTAATCCATTACACGGTTGGAAAAAGTGCATCGTATGTGGCGAAAATATCAATTTCGCTTGAGTTCATACTGTTATTTATACGGATGGTGATATTTATTACAAACCAACCGATTTTATTTTTAGGCATGCTTTCTTACCGTAGTTTAAAACTAAGGACTTTGTATTTGACAGCGTATTTTTTATGACATTTATATGCCGTAACTATATTCGCTCCCAAAGTGGAGCATATGGATCTACACAGTGTGAAGATATCCACTCCGAAAGAGAAGTATATGGATCTCCGCAATGTGAATACGTCTTGTCAGATTATTTTTTCACGAGAATTGTTTGCCAATGGGCATCCAGACCTGCATTTTCGAATTTAAAAAATCCGACAAATGAGGATTCAAAACCGCATTCTCCGGATTGCTAGGCGCGCACGCTACTAACTACGCTACCGGGGAGACAACGACTTATGCGTTGTGTCATTCAAATTTCTACTATCCTGGCTAATGTTGGTCTTTTGTGTCCCGAAAAACCACTCAAGAAATCAAAGATATCAGCTGTTTATTCCAAATGTAGAAC
The DNA here is from genome assembly GCA_022683975.1 of Rhyacophila evoluta. Taxonomy (NCBI): domain Eukaryota; kingdom Metazoa; phylum Arthropoda; class Insecta; order Trichoptera; family Rhyacophilidae; genus Rhyacophila; species Rhyacophila evoluta. The sequence goes on from JAGVSQ010003818.1 coordinate 13,249, forward strand.
TATCCTGTTAGTAATAATGCCAACATGATAATCTCCAGACTGTGTACCATAAAAGGGCGCCAAAATATTATGGGCGCCTCATTATATTTAAAAAAATGCCAGTATATTTTAAGTGCATTGAAATGATAAAGAATACCAATAAAAAGACTTGAATGCTTAACATGTGCATCTTATATACTAGTAAAAATATGTTGAAAGTTGGTTTAAAAATATATATACAAGGGCGCCTTCTACCCACGGCGTGGCACTGATAATAATTATTGTTCTCCGATGGGTGAGAGTATGACGTGCGCGTTTTAGATTTGGAAATTATCGGCTTAAGTCTCACAGCGGCAGGATTTTTAAGAATCTGTTTAGAAGCTTAATAGGTCAATTGCGTAAACTAACAAAAAGTCAAATGAGTTTTTCAAATGCGGAAATCCATTGGTTTCTATTTTAGAATTGTCTCCATTACAATGATTAAAAAAATTAGTACTTTAGTAATAATTGAGCGTATCCACACCGAAGTAGTTGTCATAAGCAAACCATAGACGAAAAAATAGTCACCTTATGTGGTGAGTATAAATAAATTCTATATTGTGTATAGATATAAACATATCTATGTGAATTTCACACTACTTTAAAGAATTGGTTACCCTGCAAGGCAACTAGATCCGTAGTTAAAAAATCATACTACAAGATAACGCACTATGGTTTATTAACCTTTGTGATCATAAATTATCAACAAAGTCGATGATTTTATGAAAAATTTATGTGTGTAATTTTTGAGGATATTTTTAATATTAATATTAATGTATTGTTTCATGAGATTTATTTTTATTTCACCGTTAAAACTTTCCAGAACGTCAACCTCACTACAAAGTTACTCACAATAAAAATTATAATCACCAGACTATCTCTTAAAAGTGATCAAGACACACGTTAATATCTGCCATGAGATCTTTTTTCGTAATAAAACCGAATTTCACAAGAGATTGAATGCATTTATATAAAAGAAAATCACTTGGAATAAAAGTAAACATTCTGATATTCTTTAAAAATTTGGCTACAATTATGTTTGAAAAAAGTCTGGTGAGAAATAATATTTTTGATAAACAATTGCATTATTTTAAAACTGTTTTTTTTTATTTACTGTGTATGATATCATACATATCATTACTAGCATTTCTTGCTGAAATTACATAATAAGACATGTCGCTGCTTAGCATTTAAATGGTTGATTATTTGCTACAATAAATACAAAACGTTCATATTTTGATAAAAAAAATCAAACATTTCAAATGTATTTCTGTTTCCCTCACACGATTATCATTTTTTTTAATAAATCCGATTAAAAGATGGAGCACAATATGAAAACGATCGCTTCTGAATTAGAGTATTTTAATCTTCGAAACATAAGGACTTATATTAAAAGATTGATTTTTTCATAAGAATTGGGTGTTGACTAATCATTTAACCAATTGAGAATCCAGCTTTCTGTTCATGGATTTAAAAAATCAATAGCTATATAATTCGGACTCGCATCATCCAGCCCAAAACGCAAACAAATACTTCTTAGCTTAGCTACAAGTAATGTTATAGTAGTATTCAAATTAAAAGGAAAACAACTGAGAGACATAAATTTATTTGTTTGATGCGTTCAATTATTTGCTTAGTTATTCGTTGTTTGTCTTCATAGTCACTCGTAATTAGTGCAACATTCAATAAAATTATGAATATAAAAAGAAATGCCGTTATTAAAAAATTAAGAAAAATTGGAAAGTAAAGAAAGTTATGGCGACTTAAACGTACTGTATATGAAGAAGACCGCAAATTTTTTTAACTTAAAAATATACTAACCATATAATACAAGCAAAAGGCCTGTATTTTTTAAATTCAAATGGTTGTATCTGCAAAAAATTATGTAATATCTACAGTTAAAGTTAATATAGTTAGAAAGCAAACTCCATAAAATGTGTTTTTCGTCTGTTTTATTAAATTTGGTATTTTTTAATCTTCACCGTAAAAAACTCAGTTTCTAAAGGGTTAAGTAGCTTACAAAGATAACCACGTAGACTGCAGACTACTTCAGTAGCCTTATAAGTAAGCTTTCTTGAATGTAATGTGTGATAAGTTTGCAAAAATGCTTGCACGTCATGCGGCGTCTCATGAAGACGGCTTCAGACAAAAGTTATGTCGGCCCCTCTTGGCTTATCTGCATTTAAAGCACCGCCTTGTCCCACGTACACATTATTTAATCATAGTTTTATGCAAATACACTCTTGGAAAAATGGCCATGATGCGGTGGAGTATTAAAAATGTGACCTACCAGTGGCGTTACAGAGTGTAACTATAATAATTTTATAACAAAACAAAGTAATATACCATATAATAGAAAGTGGTATTGTCCCATTAATAAATTTGGTTACCTCTGAAATATTTTAATATTATAAGTAATTTGATAAAAAAAAACACGTAATTCTTGTCATCTTTAACATATTTCGTCACTAAAGTGCTCATAATTTTCAATAATTTTACGACTTTAATAGAAACAATTTTATCACTCATATGTGCTTGTTTTATTTTTGAAAAACTCAATAAAAGTAGTATTTAATATTTATTTACATATACTCGTCTAGAAAAATGAAGATGAGTCTTAAAAGGCATAATAGTAATCTTTTAAATGTATATTTTTTTTGATTTATAATAAAATAATACTGCTATCTACAAAATGCCACTGGATCGACCAATTATTAAAGGTTGAAATGCGTAAATTAAACTTAAAACGGAAAAGATTTGTAAAATTTAAAGGAGGTTTTCATTGCTTTTTTTGCTCTAAATTTTAGTTATAATGGTAATGGTGATTATTGTTATATATTATTTGAAAAATATATTGATTTTTTTAGTTGTGATCTGTTTTATAATAATGGCAGTAGCTTTACCAGAGGTTCTCAAACTTTTTTCACGGCGGCACACTTATCAGGCTGAAAATTTTTCGTGGCACTCTTAAGGAGATTTGAATACTTAGAAAAAGAAGAAAAAACAGCCCAAAAACTTTTCCGGATTATTGCCCCAGAACCAGTTTGAGAACCTATGGCATATACTATTATTATACAAGATATACTATAAAATAAGATATATCTAATTTAAAGCTGTTGTAGAATAAGACATACAAATAAATGCTGGTATCAAGAATGTATTAATGAAACTGCGTTGCGGAAAATACTATGAAACAATTTGAAGGTACAAAACATTATAAAAATATTGTTTTTATACGGTTGATCAAGTAGAATTACAAATTAGAGAGTATATGAATAACGCCTATAATTAATGCTTACGCGTTAGGTTAGTATAAAATATTCTTAATTATAAATTTAACAATAATATAACTGTATGGTTGAAAAATAGATGAAATTATTCAGTTTGTCAAATATTTTTTTACTTACTTGATTAACGTCAATTCTTTGTATATAAATATATAAAATAATATAATTAAACACAACGAACAATAATTGTAGTGTCTAAGATTATTTTTTTTATAAAAATAGTTTTTTGAAATAATATCATCTGTAAACAGCCCCCCCCCCTGTCTTATAATTCAATTCGCACGCTACTCTGGAATGCTGTGTGCTTAGTACAGTGCAGATGACACAATTTCAAGGAACAGCAGTAAGAGGGTGAGTTATGACATTAGACGGGAAGGAAATCGATATTTTTTTAACCAGAATATATTATAACAGCTAGGAACATGATAATTAAGACAGTAGTACAACACTTTGATGTCTGATTCTTTATTATTAATAACACACAAATAAATGTATATTTTTTATTGTTTTCCGTGCATTATTGTAAAATATCTCTCAATAAATGCAATAACGTTATAATTCAAATATAATCTCATCTATAGAATTCAATAATAAGAGTAGCCAATTCGCCATTACCTACACCTGTATAAATAAGAGTTAAAGCGTTATAGTTTTCAATGTGCGATATTATAAGTGTTTAACCATTTGACGAGTATGGAGTACATGTACGTCCACGCGCCTTATTTTCACAACCATTATTTTTATTAATATAATGATATTATTTCTTTTAATATAAATACTAGATAGATTTATCGATGATATGTGGTAGTCATTACAATTATATTATTAATTTTTAGGCTGGAAAAAAATACGCAAATAAAACAAAAAAAGAGTTGACTTCATCATTGAAAAATTTCCTTATGCTCTCGCGATAATTGTTATGTTTTGTAAAGAAACGAAAGATTTTTTATATTGTTGTTCACAAAAGAGTATAAAATGTCACATCAGTCAGTCATATGCGTTAAAATTTGATCTAAAGTGCTCATTTGATTCCGAAATAAGAGCGGCCACATGTGGTAATGTATCACACATTTTTACCAACTCGGTCGGAATAACTTTTTAGTTTATTTTGTTCTTTATTTGGAAATAAAAGAGCATTGTATACAAATCGGCATGTCCAGTTTGATTGATTTTATAGCGGTGAAAGATTTAAGTATTTAAAACGTGTATGCATAAAAAATTAACTTACTAATGAAAAGGTTAAATCTATTTCAATTTAAGTTTTAAAACTAATTGAAAACGATGAATTTATTACAACAAATTAGATGTTATAATAGTTGTTAATGCTTTATTTACCAGTAGAGTAGAGATCATTAACATTGACACTCGGCTTGTGATGCTAAAGTTTCTTTTTAAGTTATTAACTACTTTATATGTATAAATCTACTATCCGTGTGCCTTATTCTTATGCCTGATCATATATAGCCTTATTACGTAGTATTGATATCGAGAAGCATGAAATTGCATGTGCTGAAACTTAAAGCTGCACAAAATGTTATAAAAAGTGTATGCTTAAAAACACGCCGGAGGATAGAGAATTATATAAGAGTAATGTATTAGATCGTATTCAGGCACAACACTGATAGTAATTATCAGAAATAATATAATGAGTATCAATAAAAGTATAAACTAATCTAGTCAAAGCAATGCATAACATTTTAAGTACTAATTTGCCATGACGTTATTTCAAGCAGTTGTTAATAAACGGTACTCATATAATTATAAGTGTTTTAGATTTAGTAATCATAGAATAATACACAAAAGTGAATTGCAAATGCATTTATGCTGTTTGAAATCTTAATGGATATGCAAGGGGCATATTTATGCGAAAATACTTTCATGCACGTATCTAAGTTTTCTTCTAGAACTATTTGCATGAAGTCACAAAGAAAGTCTTGAAGAAAATTGCATGAAAACTTTCTGCTTATTCACGATTTGAAAATGCTAAATTGCAAAGTGTAACCTTTTAAAGAAAACATCACAAAAGTTGTTTTCCACACAAAGAGAAAATAAAACACGAAAAAATTCTAGAGCGTTAGTTTCTCTCGTCGACTTTCGAGATAGTGAGCACTATTTTACAGTACGTATGGATATTTTATATGAATATAATAAAATTTTAATTCAAATAAACTTAATACGACTTTATTATAATATAGTCGCATAGTATTTTCTGTTCATATCATATTTAAAATGTATGTATATTTGTCTCCCCGCTAGCGTAGTTGGTAGCATCCGCGCCAAGCAATCCGGGGAATGCGGGTGCGAATCCTCATTTGTCAGATTTTAAATCCGAAATGCAGGACTGGATGCCGATTGGGTTGAGTAATTGTCTGATAAACAATTCTCGTGAAAAATAATCTGTCAAGACGTCTTCACATCGCGGAAATCCATATACTCCTCTGTCGAGGTGGATATATTCACACTGTATAGATCCATATGCTCCACATTGAGAGCAAACATGGTATATATTTTAGCCATATTCGCTGCGAAAGTGGAACATGTGGTTCTATTATACGCAGTATGAAGATTTCCGCTCCAAAAGTGAATTATCTATGTCGATTCCCGAAATGTGAATCTTGATGAATTTGTTTTTCAAGAGAATTTCTTAAAAGTCAATTGCTCAATCCTATGGGCATCAAATCCTACATTTTTAGATTTTTTAAAATTCGACATATTTGAGATTCGCACTCTTATTCATCGGGCCTAACCTAATCTAACCTCTACGTTATCGATAGATTAAAAATATAATTTATAATGTTACGATTTGAAATATTTATATGGTTTTGTAGTTGATCGATGAGTGACTTCTTAATGGTTAGTTTGCCAAGAAATTTTGCTTAAAAATATAATTTCTTTAGAAAATTCAAAGTTTAACAGCAAAGAATGTGTTTCATCACAGCATTCGTTGAAAGTTATGTATTGCACTTTTTAGAGCGCATACTATGCAATACAGTATGTATATCTACATGAAAAATGTAAATGCACATTCATGAAAGTTGCATATGTGGATTTATCTATAAGTACATCAGGCGCGCGCCTGAGGCTTCAAAATTGAAAGGAACTCCAAATTGTCCAGAATAAAGTAACAATTATTATAACAGCATATAAACTAAAAAAAAATGATAAATAATAAAATTCTGGACGAAAGTAAATTTCAAGATGAGCGAGGTATGTAAAAAAATAACGATTGGGCCTGGGGCATAGGGGCCTCATAAATGAATAGCGCCTGGAGCCTCTCGAGTGATAAATACGCCAATATATGTGTATGATGAAGATTTTAAGTTAAACTCAAAAAGCTCTTTCATAGTATATGCCACTTCTTTTAGATTCAAACTTATTCTTTATTCAAATTAATGCTATTCTTGTTATAAGCAATTTGTTTCAATACTTGGCTGTATACAATATTTGCGTTCATTGTTGATGATGTTAAAAATTAAAAGTAAAACAATTGACTTAAAAATGAGAGCTAAAGTGATATTTGAAAATTGCACGCTGTTACTGCCCACCGTTTGGGAGGAGTTCTTGTGACAGACAGAAACAAATATGTATTTTGTGTTGTATAATATAAATTTAAGCTTTCGTCGTAAGATTAATAATTCAGTAAAAAAAACGTTGTCGCATGGAAAGGGTTGAATTGATATAGTTACTACGCTAAAAAGTAGTTAAATAATAATATTATTTATCCAAATATTCTGAATGTACATAAAAATAGCTGAAATAAAAAAGAATTCAACAAAGAAGCCATACGTCACTCAATCAAACTGAAAAAAATATTATCCCGACCGAAGTTTCCAGTAAAAAAGAGCTTTTCCACTGTCCTCACGCGATATTAAGTTCCGGATCCAGCTATAATTTTTTTCACAGCGGCCAGTGGATTTATTTCACATGTATTTTTTTTTTCAATTTGTTTTCAGGATTTTTTTCCCGAAGAGCGACACGACTTTGGTAAAACGATCGTATTTCCAAACGATATCAGTCCAGAATAGAACTGTTCAATATACATTAATACATAAAAAATACTATTTGATGTTAAATTCTGAACTATTTAAAACTGGTAAACTTCCATATGTGAGATCACTGTTAGC
>JAGVSQ010003819.1:4936-20677 GCA_022683975.1 Rhyacophila evoluta
GCTGAGCTAAAATCTAACCTTTTCTCTCAAAAGGTCCTACAACACACAAAAAATAAAAAAAAAATTAATAAACTATGTACTAATCGGGTTAACATACACTTATTATTGACAGAAATATATTTCATGACGCTTAAATATTATAGATAGATGAAATCTGTATTTCGGATGTTTTTTATTAGGTTTATTGTTAAATATTTTAGTTGCGGCACATTATTTTTGTAAAAGATATCAATCAGAATAAACGTTGAATTTTAATTTAATATATGTAATTAATTAACTGCTGTAAACGACGCAATGTTAATTTATTCATATTAAATTTTGCCAGGGATTTAAATACCTCAAGATATGGATTTTTAGACATAGCTATCTTTTAATGCATATCTACTATCAATTGCGGAGAATAAAACCTTGCCGGGTGGCCTAATGTCACCCCAAATCTAAAAAAAAACACAATCGGGCGGACAAGATTGAAACCTGATTATTTTCTACGACGCATAAAACAAGCGCAGTGTTTGTATATATATGCCAAAGAATTCTGTGAGAATAAATACTTCAATATGTAATTATATTCCATTAACATTTGACTCTAATCTGGAAACATTACGTCCGTATTTTAAATCTTAGTTATGCCCTTTGTCTACGCTCCAATTTTGTATTACGACGTTATCAGTATAACACATAGAGTTCCAGCGATTGGCATACGTTTTGATTAAATGTTTATTGATACTTTTGTTTGTATATACCAAACTATTTTTATATTTATCCTCTCAAAATTTATTATTTAAAAATGACTAATTAATAAAACTTCATATTATGGTGGATGATTTGTTTTATTATCTGATTTAAATTGTCATTTTTTGACATTGTTCGAGATTAGATTTCATAATTGTCTCAATACTTTAATTCTGTAAATATGTTGTAATAACAATTCTGTCAATACTGATGGATATTTTATTATAATCTCATATCTGAATTAAATTAAAAGAAGCATACATATGATACAAAAATCATTTTCACTTTGACCAGCAAATATATTATGAAATTCATTGAGTTTGATGTAAATTCCTGATGGAAAAAAATGGGTTTGATGAAAAATTAATTCAGAATAACTTTTGATCACATCGGTGGCAGGGTTTGTAAGAGAGTGCGCCTAAAAGCTGTATGATCCTGAAGGTCACAGGTTCAAACTCTGCATTAGTATAAAAATCAACATGGCATATAAATATTTACTAACACACCTCGAATAGCCAATGAGTTATGTAAATGATTGAAAACCATGTATATGGCAAGATAATTTTTCACAACGTATAAGTCAACGGGATCAAATATATATGCAGTTGATAAATATTATCATAAATATTTTAATTTAATTTTAAACTTAATATTCGATTATGAGAAGTATTATGTTTTCTGTACAAGAACAGGTGCAGGTAGGTCCCTAGCTTTTTTGTGACCAAGGTATTGGAAAGACGTAAGCCATGGTATACTTCTGGTAATTTTACGTGCGTCGTGTGTTTGTTACGTCAGGGTATATTTTAGAATACTTAATGTGGAGACATAGCGTCCAACGGAGGCGAAAGCAAGTGGAGCGGACTGAATATAATGAAAAATGTATTTTCGTATTATAACTATTTTTTAGTGTTTAAATTGATTTAACCATGCTTACTCCAGTAGAGCGTATTTCTATCAGTGATGTGTAAAATACTATTTCAAAAATAAAGATTTCTGCATGGTAAAAATGTATGTTTTTACGAGTGTTGATTGTCAGCCAATCGTGCAATCCGTTGGACAATCAGTCTTGCATTATTGAATTTTTAAAAATTCTGCATCTGTAACACTTTAATTCATAATTTCTTAGTAAATATAATTCTATTATAGTGTTCTTCAATATAAGTGTAAGAGTCAAAAAGTGTTTTTATTCTTCTTCTATATCCGCTCCATAAGTGGAGCGTATGGACGCCACGTGCCACCTCCAAGAATCTCTGTCACCCGCTAGTATTCTTACAAATATTATTACATTAGTTTTAAAAACGTAACGATGAATTACTGTGATTTAAAAATACTATTAATGCTTGATTAGTTTGATATTTAATGCTGTAATAAATGTTAGTATTTCTGTCGTCGACAACCGGCGGTGTTCGAAATACATTTACGCTTACCCAAGAAATATCGCTCGAGGCTTATAGTTTTATCACTGACCATATAATAACTGTATGTTTTATACAGCGTCTACTTTTGTTGGAATATTTTATTATTTAATCGCATTTATTGCATGACTCTAAATGGGCACGCACTACAATTTGAATAAATTCTTTAATTAGTGGTTTGTATGGGAAAACTTATAATGTTACTAAACAATTACAATACATATCTACATTTTTAAGCAACATGCAATAATATACGTGAAGCACTTTGCGAGAGAGTATCGAAAACGTCACGAGAAGAATTTTCTATCATATCCACCGAATTGAAATCGATTACTAAGGTAGAAAATTATTTTATACTATAATTTAACTGTTATGTAGAATGTGTCCAGAAATTCTTACTATCAAGATACCGTACTGGCCCGAATATGACAAGGTCTCGAATATAACGTGACCTATATATTTGGAGCAGGAATAAAAGGCAAAATCCACTTGATTCACAAATTTCGCTTGAATGAAAACTACTTGAGACATCCAGATTGTTGGAAATGCAATATTTAACCCTTTTCAATGAACATGTCACTAATCTTCTGCAAGGTGGTTATGATCCATCCCATAAGACTAGAGTTGATAGTTTATTTTCCTATAGGGAAAATGTCAGAGGGTACTTTCCAGCTAAGTTTGTGCAATAGGCGAAAAGATTGGCTAGTGTGAACACTGGTATATCTGAACCCAGAATATAACGCGAATGTTTTTTTAGAAAAATGTTTTCAGTAAGAAAATATCCCGTAATTTTCGGGCTGTTGCAGTAATTTGAAAGTATTCATTTATGGCTCGAGAAATTCATCAATTTCATCAATATTGCTATTTTTCATTGAGTATGTCACTCAGCACTATTTTTTTAAGTTTTCAGAAATTCTCACGCAACTATGCGACTTAAGTCATGCCTTATAGCATGCACACTTGTACCAATCAACCATTCCAACAATTTCCATATACTAGAAAGAGTGACATGAATATTTATTGTCCACTAGCATCAATTTTAATTCTACAGCCTTGGAAATACTTAATTTAAGGATAGATGTGGCAGTTTTATGATGCTGTTTATCGCATGATTAACCTACTTGATATGAACATTGAGATTGATACATTTTTATGGGCAATTAAATTTTGCTTATTGAACTTGTATATTTTTTTAAAATTATTTTCCTTTTCAGGGTGTATTGATTTTTTTAAATTTGAAACTTAATTAAAATTTCGAATTCTAATGTGAAACCCTGGCAAAGAAAGGTTGCCAAAAGTGACAGTGATCAATTTACTTTTATATATCTTTCATGTGTGTACAAACAGACGAGAACGAAATACGATAATGACACATTTAAATTGCAAATAGCGTTTATTTTACACTTATTCAATGATAAATTATTTCATTATTATGTATATTTTAAAAATAATTTACATATATAAATGCATATAATCTTCAATACATTTTATAAATATATCAATGATCAAATTAATGTCGTTGCTTAGCTGATTGAGATAATTAATTTTATTTTTAAATGCGTTGTTTCATGTCTGATTTTAATACATTCTATATTTAGAGTAGCTTACTAGTTTTGATTATTTATTACGAATGCAAAAATCATTTCACAATTTTGTTTTGATTGTATTTTTAAAGCTTTAAATATTTATAAATATAAATGATCGATCCGATTATTTGCTTATAAACCAGTGAAGTAGGCGTAATCAATAAATAATCTGTTTACTATCACTTGATATTTATGATAATTTGATTTGGAATAAGTTCGTTATACAGATCAAATAATATGAATTTTATAGTTAGCCATACTTTATCTTTATATTATAATGTATAACAACATTATTGGTTTAAATTTGCTATATAATATATGTGATAGCCAGTATTTTCTGAATGGTTAAGGCAATCGTGAACTTAAGTGTTTTAAAATTGAACATTTCGTAGAGTAAATTTTAAATGGATTGAGTATTGACTGGTAACCAATCCCACAGAAAAAAAACAATCTATGCAAAAGTTAATCTAAGCTTTATACTCAAAGATAAAGCAGACAATCGTTAATTACAATTTAGTTATTTATTTAAATACTTTTTGGTTGATTAACCTTTTTTGTGTGTAAATAATATATTTTCACTATGATATATTTTAACATTTGTTGTATTATAAAAATAGAAACAATTTTCAACTACTTTTCATTAAAACATATAATAGTGGATCGTTTTAAATGGACATCGCTATTTTTTACTGTCGTACAAACACACATTTTTTTTTAGGTTAAAGATATCGGTATCGCCCGACTGAATGAGAATCCGTATGGTTCCATTTTGACTGTGGAAAGGAAGAAGGACAAAACACACAGAAAAAAATTCACAGAATGCACAGAAAACGTTAATTTACAGATTTTTAGTCAAAGTCAGACTATTAAATTGGCAAAACTTTGATATGCACGAAAACTAAAACTGATAATAAAAAATTAAGCATTTTCAGCTTACATCCGTTTGATATAATGTGTATTAAGTTATATATATATTAGATATATAAAGGTATTTTAAAAAAATAAAGTTACGTCCTTTTCCCTTTCCATAGTCGATATTACTGTGTTATTTTATAATTTTATGGAATTGGATCTCTCTAACTCAATCAATAGACTTCTTAAATAAATTGGTTTTCATTTATTTCTTAAATAGTTATTTAGTTGTATTTATACTGTAATTTTTTGTTCATATATAAATATTCCTTTATTAATTTTTATGATGATTTTTGATTGATGTTTACCAAAGTATTTTTCAGTCACGTAAATAAAGTAGTATAAATAATTAAATAAATGATAATAAAATAAATTATGTTATTTAAATGTACCTACGCCACTGTGCTTAATTGAACAACGATCGCAATGAACGTCGGCCTAAGGTTATTATTTCATCTCGTATTTTATATTAACTTATGTTTTCGATACAGATATGCCAAGATTGACTATCAAGAAATAATAAATATCGTACGGTGGCTTGTGATAATATATTCGACGTAGTTAGTAAATCAACTTTATTAAAATATAACTCTGAAGAAATGGGCCAACTCTGTCTAACTGGTCAAGTAAGTTTTCGGCTGATTTTTTGGGTAGGCTATTTAATCACAATTTATAATAAAGTATCGATTACATATGGTTCAATTACAGTTGAGAAATTCTAAAAAATCAATTATCGAATAATTTCTTACATCCTCGTTAAAATATCTTTATTTTTCTTTCTTCTATTTGAAAATCACATCCATTTTTCTAATATTAAATTAATTTCCACTGAAAAAAATAATAGATATTTTAAATGCTTCACTGAATTTCAGGAATTATTCCTTCCCGCAGACAGAAAGCCACCACTAAAAAAAATCCCCTTCTAAGAAAAATGAAAATTATAAAAATAAAATGAAATAACCAGCATTATTTAATCCAACCAAACTGATCATATCTGACTTAACCTAACCCACCCTAACCCAAAATTAAATAATTTTTCTCTAAGGCATATCAACACTATTTTAACACAGTTGTAAAGTAATTAGTTCAAATATATATACGCCCTTTTTCCTTCCCTCAGTCAATAAGTATTTTTATTTTTTAATCGTTTTATATAGTGTGTTGTTGATACCGTCAACTACTACAGAACTTAAATGAAATTTCCTGACACATTATTAATAATTTAATTAATGTGTTACAAAATCATGCGCGTCATTACACATGGGCTCATTTAAAAAAAAGTTGTCATTCAAACTTAGCAAAAAAAAATCAACCTCAACAAATCGGTCATAGTTCTTGACATTGGTTCAGAATAAATTCACACATTGTATCGATATTATATGGACATGTTTCGTAGACTTATAATAAATAATACATGGCACTTGAATAATAATTACTTATGTAACGCAACTTGTCAATCAATTTAAAGCGCTGAGTGATTAATTCTGTATCGCCCTGACGCAATAGAAAACACAAAAATTCATTGATACGAACACGTAACTTGTCGTGAGTTTTGAGAGCACTGAGAGACAGCCTGCAATATATTTTTTATATCATAGTAAAGTCGTTTTTGAAATTGTTTGCATATTTTCTAAAGTTTATTAATTATACCGTTTTTTTAGTATTTTATTTTCATTGCGATACTAAAAATATTTTAATATACATAGTTTACTTTTATAGTAATATTTATAATATATTCTTCGTCTTATACCATGTTTGCTTCCAAAGTAGAGTATATGGAATTACACAGTGTACATATATCCAGGCTGAAAGTGGAGCTTATGGATCTCCGCCATATGAAGACGTCTTGACAGATTATTTTCCACGAGAATTGTTTATCAGATAATTGCTCAGCCCAATAGGCATCTAGTCCTATATTTTTGGATTCTTAAAATCCGACAGATGGGGAATCGAATCGGCATTTTCCGGGTTGTTAGGCACGCACGTTACCGCCTACGCTACTAAGAAGATGTAATATTTAATATATGTATATTTCTAGCGGAAAAACGCACATATAATATATGCATGTGTTATATATTATTCATCTACCCCGTATTTACACATAATCTGAATCAGGCGTATCCCAAAGCTCTTATATGAGGAAGCGATTTAATTTATTTGACGAAATGTCCCGGGAGAAAATGAAAATTACCCAAAGTTTCCACCCACTCAATTGAGCTGAAATTAAAAAAAAACACACACACATATTTTTAGAATTTTATTTTGGTCAAGCAGTTATTTAAAATGATCATCACGCTCGCTATATGACTCAGCGTTTTTTTAAAGAAAAGAAATTCGTCCTTGTGGAAACCAGATGGGATGGATTTCAAGCTAATATAATTAGCAATCAACATATACTATACATACACATTTTTATCCAACTATGGTAACGCCTACGAGTAACCTATATGTATATTCAAGAAAATTTATAACCAACTTAGGTATTTTTCTAGAGCCAGAGTATTACGCATATTTGAATTAGTTTATTTTAACCCTAAAACAGAGAAATAAAATGTATTTTTTAATTTTATTAAATACTATTTTAATATTTGAAATTAGTTCCAAAATATTGTTAACTATAAATGCTCGTAAAGTATATAGATCTTCAATAGTTCTAACTAGTTTTAAAAATATTGTTTAGTATATCAGATGTGCACGTCCTGCATTTTATACATTTTTTTTACTCAGCAACGGGAGTTACACCATGATGAATCAGGTGCTCAGCGATTGACACACTCAAGAGCTGACCAACGAATTACTCACCGAGATAAAATAATGTATACTAATTAAAGATATAGTACTCCTAAATCGATATGCAATGGTTATATTGCAAGAAATAATTTTGATCATTATACATGAATATGAATTTAAATTATTCTTATTAAGGAATTTAGACCATTCAACAATTTACATCAAGATTTTATCAGATTGCAGTATGAAATAAATAAATTCTCGATTTATGTGGATTTTCCTATTTCCATTTGATATCCGTCAATCAACAAACTTAAACGGCTTAGTTGTAACTATTGAAAACTTGTAATTTATTTATAACTGACAAGTATGACGTAATGTATTGGAAAAGGCACCTTCACTGATATCCGGCAGAAATTCTTAACCTAAAGTATTTTATTGGCACAATTTAAGGAAATTAACTCTAAACTACATCAATTTAACTAACACGTTTACTCACAATTGAAATAAATGATATTTCTATGCTGATAATAAAGTGCTTCTTTATATTGACCAAAAGATTGGGGCAGATATTCAATTAGGAAAGAATAACGTACATTTTAACGTATAGGCCAAAGCACAATATGTTAGAAAACAAACAACGAGTGTATTGCATACCAAGTTTCACATATGTGTGACCTTACAGGTGCAAAAAAGTTAATTATTCACAATTTCACTTAAGAAAATAGTGTAATACGATTACGGGTGATAAAATGTGTATTTGGCGACGCAATTTTTTAGTCTAATGCGTGGTCTAATTGATAACTTTGCCGCTCTGGCTAATATTGGTCTGTACGTCCCTGTGAAATACCTGAGAAATCGATAACATCAGCTGTTTTTAATTCCTAAATGAAAGACTATCCTGCCAGTAGTCATACCAACGTGGAGAGCAATAGCGATGCTTAACGAGATTGTCTCAGATATTGATATCTTCCACATATTTGAGAGTGAATTTAGATAGATACTACTATATATATTATTAGAATAGAGCCTGTCTAACATACTTGATAAACGCTCTCTACTTCCTTACGTATTTAAAAAAATCCCTCTTTATTCTTTATTCCTTACAATATTACCTTCATTTTTTGTGGGTTATCTTTAAATATTTTTCTTATAATTATATTTATATCGTATTATATATATTGTATTAGATACAATTTATTGCTCGATAAAATAGTCGATATATTACACTTTCGTAAAAGACTTTATGATGTAAAATTTTACCGGACGCCAAATGGTTTCATTAACTGATATCCGATCATTGTAAAAACAAACAGATTCTTGCAAAGGTCGTGCAAACGATTCAAAAAATGAGCACGTATCCTATTAAAAATATATGTCATTGCTTAAAACTGTATATAATTGTTAAATTCAAAGATAGTTTTGCTTCTCAGTTATTTCAATTTGGCCTTGTCAAATAGCAAATAGTCAACATGTTATAATGTCTGTTGAGAACAGGATGCTGGTCATATCCTATTCAAACATCTAATAACGTGTAGAGAACTAGGGTAATAAATCACTTTGATCAGTTCAACTAGTTATTTTACAGATCCAATCGTTCAAACTGGAAGCCACAAAAGAAAATTTCACTGATCATTGACGGGAAAAATATTGTACAATTATTTTACCAAATAAGATTTTCTTAAAGTATATTTATTTTATGCTTAAACTTTAACACTTAATTAGTTGGAAACCTAAGTCTCCTGGGACATCCACATCTAATAAAGCAGATGGTTTTTAGATATCAAAGCTACGTGATACGTACGATATAAATTACGTGTATAAAGAAGCGAATAGAGTAAAAACATTTAGAAGTTAATAAAATAATTTAATCTATCGATTTTTTTACTTTCACGAATTGTTACTATAAGTATTTTTGCAGCTGATAACAAACTCTCGTTTTTTGATTAAATTTCGAGTTATGTTTTTGTTGTTTAAAGTTGTTGTTAGTACTTATTTGTATTATATAATCAAAGGTTACGGACATCTGGTCGGTCGTAGGTGAACGAAGGTGAAGATATCGTGGTTTAATTTGAGATCGTGGGAAGCAAAAAACACCATCACTTGAATCAACTTTTCTTTATCAAGTATTACACACAAGCGGGTATGCGGTCCAAACATAATTCATCGGGTGATTATTCATTATTGTAATTGATACAAAGTGGACGTAAAAATCATGGTGACGAAGGTATTTATTGGTCTAAAATAATCTCCAGACCTTGGTCGATTTTTAAAAATATTTTATGAAGAGTGAATTATTAAAAATGTTATCGATCATCTTGTCAATCAACCGTAGATATTATATTATTTTGATAGATAGTCAAAAGTTCATATGACTTGATAATAATAATGAAAAAATTTTCACTAAATATTTATGAATAAAACTTTTGACTGCTAAACAACGGTCAGCAAGGCGTTCATATTTAGTTTAGTTATTAATACGTTTGATAATTTTCCAGTGTTTTTTCATCTAATATATATGATTCTTCGCGATCTATTTCTCGATACGATCCAAAAACATCGCAAAATCCGATGGAGTTAAATGCCATGGTGTATACATGTGTGCTTACATATCGAACGGGGAAAAGAAAAAGGACGTAGCCCTCAATTTTTCAAAATAGCTTTTATTTGATAATCAAAATATATACGGCTTTATACACGTTTTATCAAAAGCATGTAAGATGAAAATGCCAAATTTGTATAAAAATTTAGTTCGAAATTCAAAATATTTTTGGCACCAAAAAACGTTCGAAATTCAAAAAGTATATGGCGAAACAAATCGTTCGAAATTAAAATATTTTTGGCGCCAAAAAGTTCGAGTGAAAAGTAAAAATATATTTAAGCCTATAGTATACTAAATTTCCGAATTTAAAGTATGTCCATCTTTAAAAGATTCATCTCAATAGATTATTTTTCACGAGATTTTTTCTCACTCATTCAGTCCTGCATTGTTCAAAATCCTCATACAGCTTCAACATTTGATCCCCACCACCGCCAAAATGTACACATTAATGACTAACCACTATACATATAGATATATTAGAATTATAATATAGGTCATATAATTACCATATTGTAATCATAAATAATAGTACAACAAAAGTATGATAATCGATTATGAGTACAAATCTTGATAAATGTGTCAAAAATATTTCAATACTACTATAAAAGATCTATCAAAATATAAGAAGCTGGATAAGCAGCTTTGATTACGTATAAAATAATAACAAAAGCTTTTTATGAGCTTTTAATTACTTCAGTTTTTTTATCGTTCTGTTGTTTGTATTTTTTAAAACAAGGCCAGCTGGTATGTGAGAATATAGTCTACTATTAAAGATACGTTGACAAATTCGTTGTAAACATAATATACAGAGGTGAATGTTCGAGGATCACAACTTTCAGGTTGTTGTTATTGATACGGCAATATATAATTACACTGCGTACACTTGACTCACGATTTATCGAGGCCTAAAATGTTTGTATTATGATTTTCAAAGCATTAGCTTACATTTAATCTAATTTTAACTAATCAATAAAATGTATTCACTGCATATTGTTTTACTGCAGTAATTATCAGTAGTAATAATATCAATTAAAGCACTTTTGGTTTTTTTTAAGACCTATAAATATGACATGAGTTACAATTTTAAATAATGTACGAAAAGCTACATTACTAGGATTATTAAATGTTTTATCACTTAGTTATCTAATTAAATTTTGCTTAATTGAAAAAAAGAAGAATTGACTTATATCTTTTACGTATAAGTGATTATTAATTACCAAAGAATTTAATTAACATTTTTTTATTGGCATGGTTCAAATAAATTCAGTTTACAAAAAATTACGCAAACTATGCGTGGATAGTAAGCCATGAGAGATAGATATTGAGTAAAAAAATCGCCCGGTTACTTAAATCGTCAATATTTGTTTCGTAATAGGCACAGTAGTGAATGTTTGAGGAGGCCTTGACCTTCTCGAGGTTCTGGAGGCATTGATAATTGGCCATCTTCAGTTACGGTATTCGAGATAATATATCAATTGAGAATTGGAAAATTGATTACACACACAACGTTTTAAAATTTCTTTCGATATTTACTAATAAATTATGAAGCTTCCTTTATTTTTCTATGTCCAATAAAGAGATGAAAACATATCTTGACAGATTTTTTATAATCATTAGTGAACCAGGAAACCAGCTGATTATTCATCTTTTTCGACATCAATGCTGCATTTAAAAAGTTCTTAGCAGGCTTAGGATTTGAGTCTGCAACCTCCCGCAACAAAATGCGTGCGCTTGTTAAGTCATCGGGGAACAATTTCGGAAGTATATTTCAATGTTATAAGATTCATGATATCTTTCAAATATTCATTTATACTATAATTTATATGTTTCTTTTCTTTAATTCAAATTTTTTCTCTGAACCAACAACAATCTGGTCTGTATCATATCATTCCAATCATTTTACAGAAAGACACACTCCAGATATAATGTCTCGATGTTGTACCACCGACATACTGGTTTATTTCACCGTAGATATTTAACATTTTGAAAGTTAATAAATTCATTTTAGAGTGGATATGTTGAAACAATCCAATTTTTTTTTACAACACCATTATAATTGTGAATTTACTGGACAACGGTGAATTAACAAAATGCATCCAGTTTTGATTGATAACATTAATTATTATCATTGTAAAGATATAAAAAACCTGAACTCAATAATGGGCGAGACTGTTTTTATGTTTAATAAATTGTTTTTCTCGTCTAGATCAACTTTCGTTAACTGGGTCATGTGTTTTTATTTTTTTTTACATACATTAAGTGATCTACAATATAAAAATTATATTTTTATTAAGAATAATGTAACCTTATTACACAGATATGGTTGATTTAATGGTGTTATATTTAAATTACGTCAATTATTGCATTAACTAGGTGAGACTATTTACAAATTAACATAGTTTTCGAATAAAATATAATATTGCAATGACCTAACATATGAATGATTTTAATTATCAAATTATCTACTCGAACTGTTTATATTTAGTATTGTTCAGTAAAAACCGAGTGTATTTGATAATAATAATTTAATAACAAACAATAACGCATTAGAAGTAATTGTCACATACCAATAAACTTTTATTGCTTCTTTTATTTTTAGTTTCAGTATAAAAGCTTTTAAAATATTCTTTTATTCAAAGCTCTTGGTATTTTAATATGTAGTAATAAATATTATGAATACTATTAGATAACTTATATTCTATAATACTTAGCCAACTTTTGATTTGGTTCTACACTTATTAATCGCTCTTAATCGAGGAAGTCAGCTTTATTATTTGTAGTCGAATAAAAATACTAACGTATTTAGTAAGTTTTTGTATAAAGAAGCCAATAGTATCTAATGAAGAATTTATTAAAGCGTTGCTTAAATGAGAGGTTCAATCGATTACTTAAGTGAATATACTTACTTAAAATAATCTCTTGGTGACAAACTGTCAAATATTAAACACAACTTCATTATAAAACTTCGATATAATATAGTTTAATGGTTGAGCTTTTTATATTATACTTGTGCTTATTTAATTATACTTATTTTCCACAAAAAAACAGCATTATTTTACCATAGTCAAATGCTACAGTAGAACACTATGAAAACGGCATAAAAGAACTGCCTTAAAGATCGCTGAGTTGATAAATTATTGTAATATGTGGAAGCAAAGAGATCGATATTAAAACAAATAAGAGTACACGAGCTGACGAATAACTTAATTCGGCAGCAAATCATCTTGAAGTGCTAATTAAAATCAGTTTTGTAAAGTCTCATCCTATTATTATTTATTAAAATTCTTTTTAACACAAGATTTATATCTTTGAATTACGTTCAGTGAAGGTTGCTGTTGGATAACTGGATAAAACTAATTTCTCAAAAAAGTCTATGAATATGAATGAGTCTTCATATTATAGATATTCATAGTATACTCTATTTTTAGAGAGGAAATTATCACATTATAAATATTCATATGCTCCACTTTCGAAGTGGACACGCAAAAATGATATTTTTTTCCTAAAATATACATTTCTTGCATTAATTAATTAACATTATTAAAAAAGTTCAGTAATTCAAGCTGCATTGAACATTTAAATGCAAATGAATACCAGGAATGCATAAAGAAAGACAACAGTAATGTAATGGTTCCATTATGCAACACTAATTTGCCTTATTAAATGATATCCTTCTCCATATTTGACTCCTGCATCGGTGCGGTCACAAAGTGGAGCATATTATATAGCATATACATAATACTCAAATATAATGTTTTATATTTTAATATATCTACTGCATTTGGGAAGAATGATTAAACCCACAAAATTAATTTTAAATTTTGTTTCTCCTCGTAGCTTTACTCTTCATATAAGGAGTGGTTGCTTCGGTCCATTATCTTAATTTTCTATACCTAATTAAGTCACATATCATCAGTTTTCATCATACGCATCTAATCTTAAACTTAGTAAACGGATGCTTTGAGCATTTGTTAGGTGTTATTATTTATAACCGCGCAGCATCTTTATCGGAATTCATGTATTGACTAGGTATATATGTATATTTTTAAATATGTCCACTCCAAAAGTGATGCATTTGAATCTAAGTGTTGTGAAGGTGTCCACTGCCGAAAATAATAATAAATAGAACAAAAAAAGTATTTGGACTTTCTTAATTTGAAGACAAATCTAGACAGATTTTATCCAAATAATTGACTTTCAGACAATTGCTTGATCCATTAGTCATTCGTTTTTTAAGAATGCAACAGATGTGGGTAATAAACCCGCAATTTCCGACTCCAAAGCTCGGCCACTAACCCTTTAACCACCAGGGTGACATTTAGCATGTTTAAATTATTATTTTACACTACATTATTTAACTCTCTTACTGCCGAGTATTTTGTGATATGTCAAAAACACTGCAATTCTACATGGATAATTAAAAAGAATACAAATACACAGTGGCGTAGCTACATATTCAGCGCCCTGGAGCAAGTAAAATCGGTGCACCCCGTTGTATTTTAGAAAAGTTTGGAATAATTTTTTTAAACTTATATTCTTACTTCGATTCAAGCCTTACTTAATAATAATTTATTTAAAATTCAAGACATTTCAACATTAATATATTCAATTTAATATTAAAACAAAAAAAAATATAATTATGTTAGTAACATGTACTACATATTTAATTTGTAAAATATACTTTTACATATTTAGTTTACGCATAAAACACTCTTATTTTCTCGTTTTATATACATTTTTGAAATTTAATCCTTACTAATTTTGCACCCCTATGACTCTTTCGCCTGGAGTAGTTCGCTCCAATTGCCCCATGCTAGCTGGAAATACATTCTGTAAGGAGATTTCTGCTTAGATTAAATGTATAGAACCTTATTAACTATTAAAAACGTGATATTTTAAAAATGATGATCTCGTTTACGTTTAATCTTACAATTCTCATAAAGGTAACATAAGCCGATTTATTGGAATCGATCACTTAAAACTGTTGAAAGACAATTGCTTTTTTGGTTCAATCTGGAATTTATGTGTGACAATACGTTTTGAGGATTACCGTATTTCGTCTAAGCACAGTCGGTGTGTAAAATACTGTGATGTGTATATACGTAATCGAAACAGGTTTCCCGAAGCACGGTCTCATTGTTGGTAGGTAAACCGGTCCTGTGCGAAAGTAAAAGTGATCTTATTTCGTGTCGACCTCTTGTCTCGAATTCACTCACTTTTGGTCAGGCCGACTCGCATCTGATTCATCTATTTTCCATTGACGTACTTGTACGTACACATTAAAACCATTGTATTGAATCTATACTAAATTAAAACAGGTATATTTTCATGTAAATCTATGCAGACATATTCGGCAATGCGCTACATGATTATATACGAATCAGTGAGTGCATAAATTGCAATAATCATTTCACGTAAACGCCCACATTTTTATGCATATTTTTTGTATACAGAATATTTTTAGTATTTTATTATCCCCAGTAGCGTAGTTGGTAGCGTGCACGCCTAAGAATTCGGGGAATGCAGGCTCAATTCCCCATCAGTCGGATTTTAAAAATCCAAAAATGCAAAACTGGATGCCCATTAGATTGAACAATTGACAAACAATTCTCGTGAAAATAATCTATCAAGACGTCTTTGGACTGCGTAGATCCATATGCTCCACTTTGGGAGCAAAAATGGTAAAATATATTTCCATATATACTTTTATATTATGTCATATTTTAATAGATTTAAAGTATTTATACTTTCAATCATCATTCAA
>JAGVSQ010003820.1:0-10287 GCA_022683975.1 Rhyacophila evoluta
AAAAAAAAAAAAAAATTTTTTACTATGAATCTTAATGCAATTTTTTTTCAAAATTCAATTATTTCCTCTATTTTATAATTAATTGTAATAATTATCACTATGAAAGAGATTAATATTATTGTACTTAAGAACCGATGCTGCGTAGTTTTTTTAATTTAAATAATTTAGTATAATTAGTTATCGTAAGAATAATTCAGCTGTAGTATATTACTATATATAATTTAAATTTTAAATAGAGAAGCTTATTATAAATGTAAATAAGCGCGAAGTTCTTGCAGAATACCCAGCAAGCTTCTAATCACCCGTGGCGAACTTAATCATGAGTATATATAACTCCTGAAAAGTGACTTCACCTTTACTATTCGTGACTATTACAACAAGGTAATATATTTGTCTGTGAGTGTAATATTATTAAAATCTAAACAGAAAAACTAATGCATTTTTATTTATTTCCGATGTTATAAAATGTAAATTACCTAGGCTGTAAAAACGTTTAAGATTTTTTTTTAAATATAATTTATATCATTTATAAAAATAAATAAATTATTAATGTATGCCACCAATCTATTAAATATGTTCCAAGGTTCGGTGGAAATTACTCTCATAGTATATTTATTGCAATCACTCGGATTTTCATGAAAGGTTTATGTGAGGTACGTCTTGTAGTTACGTGGGGCTTTTGAATTAATCATGAAATAAAATATTGAGTAGGTAAATCATTCACGTCTTGATCCTTGTGGAATAGTAAACCGAAAATGATAAAATAGGGTTTTGATAAAGTTATGTGTGAAATTTAACCAAGATATTTATATAATATTGTTAAAACATAAAACACTGATTTTTTCAAATTGATTGAATTGGCGTTTGATATTTCATTAATAGCGTTTTTGTATTATTATCGTATCTGCATCAATATTACATTAATTCATTATTAACAAGATTCTTCTAGATCAGCACTTCCAAATTATGGATCGTGAATCCTTGGGGGCCGCAGAACACCTGCGGGGTGCCGCGATTTTTTTCAAAAATATCATCTCTCTAAAAGTAATTCATTGTTATTCGGATTTTTTTTTTTCGGAGACTGCATTATTGTATTTTGATTTAGGGAGCCATGAAATGAAAAGTTTGGAACGCACTGTTCTAGAATAGTGTTTTAGCGCCTGCGCGTTAGTAATCGAGTGCGCTTTGATATTGGAGGTAGGGGATTCAAATCTATCCCAAAACTATATTTATTTTTAAAAAATAGCCCTTCGGATTAAGCGATTGCCAATCCAAAAGAATCTATGAAGATTCTCCACATTGTTGAGATCCGTGTACTTGTAATGTGTTATAACAGAGAGGAAAATACAAAAAAATGTATCACTTTCTTTAACTATTCATTGATAGATATTTATATATGTATATATAATATATCAATATTATTATGTCTTGCTGTTCATGCTTACTCTTATGAATTGCTTGGCACCAGAGTTCGTAAGATCAAATCACGTAGCCTGTAGACTACAAGTATAATATCCAGAACCGGACATCCAATATCAATCATTTCAAAATGCAATCCGTCAAGATAAGTCTCTATATTATGAAGATCCACACGTTTACGTTGCACTATGCCAGGGCCGGCTCTATGGTTGGTGGCGCCCTGGACAATTTCTACGCCCCTTTTAAGTATAATGTAAAAAAATCATAGGAGATAAACTAAAAATATAAAAATGAGTTTACTATTTAAAAATGTATAGTACAGTAATGCAAATCACAATGATAAACTCCGCGTAAATTTTCACTGCATATTCTGCAAGCGAGCATCTATGCGTGTTGATAAAAGTGACTATATTTATTTATTAACCTACTTTTTTCGCCCTAAAACCGTCGAATTGAAACAATATTTAATTTATTACTTCACTTTTTTCTTGATGGCGCCCTCTAAGTATATGGCGTCCCGGGCAACTGCCCGTGTTACTGGTACATTGAACCGGAATTGCCGTGTACTACGCGGACTGAGAGAATATGATTTAAAATATATAGAAATACAATTAAATACATAAATGAATTGTCATATTAGGGATTGCGCACTATTAAAATACTACTATTTACATAACCTATAGTAGTCTATTTTATTTGAATTGGTTAGTTTTATCGACGATTCTTTGGTTTCAAATCTGGATAAAAAACGAAGAATTTCCTGTATTCTGGAGTTTGATTGCATCTTCTATTATATTGTTTCCGTTGATGTTTATTAGGTTACTTAGGAAATGTTGGTAATAATGTAATGTTGTCTGAGGTTTAAGAAAGCTACGGTGTGAGTACAGAATGACATTTTGGCTTGACATTTGTAGCACGTGATATAGCAGGCCTACCAATCCAATAACATGAATTGAAATTTGGATCACGTGGTGTATTATGTCAAGAGAGAATTGTTTATGGTCTTTATGTAAATAATAATAACGTCATCAACGGGAGCTGTAGACCGAACCATGACCCAAGAATATCATGTTGTTAATATAATATCTTCTCACGTGCTCGTCCGAGAATACCTCAACTACTGAATATTATATTAGTATATTTTGAAATTATTTAAATTGCGAATACGATAAATTAGAATAATTATGTTACAATATGTTGTTCATTTTGTGAGGGCGCTGTGCGTTAATGTTTGGGAAATCGATTTTTAATCGTCGTATGGTGACTAGCTTAGTTTCACATTCATCCGATGGATGACTTATATTGATGGGTATCGATTACGCAATGACGTAATTGAAATGAGTGTTTGAAAATGTCAGAAATGATCATAAAATAGAGCAGTCATCGGCAACCTATGGCATTTGATAATTTCAAGTGACCAGTCCCGCAAATAAATTTAAACATAAATTAAGTTCATAATTAAAGGAACTAAATCTTTCATTAGAATTATATTTTTTATGTTTAAAGCTTAAAACATATTGTAATTATTTTACAAAAATAATTTATCTTACTCAGTGTTTTAAAATAAAAACACCACTGACCCATAACGTCTTCTTTTTAGTCACATTTTGGTTGATTTTGACCCGCAGTCAAAAAAGATTCCCGACGCCTGAAATGTAGAATAAATTCAGACTATTGAGATGTTTAATATTTTAATTTAAAACATAAATTATTTTTAAAACGAATTTGGTCAACATGACACAATTTTAATTTTGGAATACAAAGTATCAATTTAATTGCCATGAATGAAATTATTATTTCCATAATTAGAAACTGTATATTCAAAGGCAGCAATGTATGCACAAAATATTCCCTCATACGTTTCTACCACATTTCCTCAAATGAGAAATATAGTGCTCTCTGACTTATAACATAGCCTATGAAAATAGATTTTTTTCGCCGCCCAATCTCCATACAAAATGGAATGCCCAAAGCGTTGAATGTGTAATGGAAAATGCCACAGATATATTATAATTCAGTGGTGATCCTTCAGATGCCAGAGAAGAAGTTATATAAAATGATATTGCGCATCTTTATGAAGAGTAATTTAATAAAAAAAACATGTCGTCAGCGAAACGTCTACTTTCATTTGCCTTCATAACAGTCTTATAGACATGAATGAGAATGGAGAAATGTTTTAAATCAATTTATTACGTTCTGCACAAAAATAAAACATCCAATAAAACGGTGACATAAAACCCTCGGAAAAGTAAAATAAATAAATATATACACGCGCAAGAGTGCCATCGCGCCGAGATTGTTTCCTCCTAATGTCATAAAGATAAAAAAAACGGAAAAAATATAAAGAAAGCAAGGTTGTCAAAATTTTGATTTATTCGGTGGCATTACTTTCGGACGTCCTCAAAATACACTCAAACACTTAATATGCGAGTAATATTGGTGCGGAACACAGCGGTTTGCGAGCAAAATTAAATATTTTTATTTATTTTCATCTATCATGAATAAATGGATTGGTTTTCTGGGAAATGATAGCCTTTTTTACGATAATTTCGTTCGTCTTTTGTTTTGTTTTTTTTGTAATTAGTATTTTTTGACCATAATTATACGTTCTAAATTTTTGATAAAATGGATATTCACAATTTAAGTATGTCTCGTATTATTGTTTTTGGCCGTCAATTTCTAAATGCATTAATCATCCAGTCCTGTATTATTAAGTATTATTAAAAAATGTTTCAACATATCGCTTATTACAAAGCAATAATTCGTATGGCACACGACACAATTTTTAAACGAATGAAAGAAACGTATTTTTTTTAATTTTTACGTTACTATTAAACTTAATATTTTTTTAAATATTGACACTAAACAAATACGAGGTTTGATTTAATGATATTGACTACAGAGAGTTCTTTTCAATTCTTGACATGCAGAACTTAAAACCGCAATATGTGATGCCAAAGCGCGCTTGCTTAACAACGTTACTGCTGAAACAACTGTATAAATCCATGTTCATGAATTTATGACCCCATTTCCAAAAATTAATATTTTTGGAAATCTTTATTTCAATTGAATTTCTTTTGAAACAAATGAAGGTTAAAAAATGAATGTCAAATAAAATTAATTTTACTGTCAGTGTATAATAATATAACAACATGTACGATAGATGCCACAATGTGATACAAAATATCGTGTTTTTTGTACAATTTAAACTAGTGAACCAAAGTATAATAAGTGAAACCAGGTCCCCGTGTCGCCGTAATGAAGGAAAACTTGAATGAAAGTGCACAAGGTTTGAATATTTTTTTACGTTAGGATCAATTATTTTTTACGTTCATATACAATGGAAGCTGGATCTTATCGATCGGCTATTGTCATCACAATCAGTCGGTACTCTACATCATATAAAATTATAAAAAAATCCGTTTATTATAATCAAACTTTAGCTATTGTTATCAATTCTGATAATTATACATGCAGTAGTTCTCAAGTATATCCGCAGATAACTTTCAAAAATACTATGAATATGAGAATTATAATCAGGACTAAATACATTCAAACACATGATAAATTGTATGAAGGAATTTCACCAATTTTTAAAACTAATTTTATGTTCTAAAAAGTTGTTATTAATCAAATATGGAGTGTTGGATAAATATAAGTAAGTTAGTACATTATTTTGTAATGAAATGTTTTTTTTAAACGTGTGTTATCAGGTGGTTTTTGCTATGTAGAGTTATAGTACCCACAGTGATCACAATAAACGGCTTCCACTGTATTAAAAATGCATTTTAATATTTGAATTTATCAAAAAAATATAATGGTATTTTCAAAAAGTAGTGTTTTTCATTTTGTTTCATTTCGCATTTTGAATTTCATTAATAGTTTAAAATGGTATTTTTTTAAATTTTACTTATTCTGTTTATTTAAATGTTTTTTAAAAATAATTACAATAACATTCATAAATAATGTATTCTCATGCCGTAGGGTATCTATCAGTCATGCAATTCTTACGAAGAATATTAAATATAACTTCACACGACTGAAAATGCAATAACAGTTTTTAACATCTCAACAAATGTTTCGGATGTCTGTTGCAAGTAGATTTAGATAAGAAGCAGTTCTCTTGAATATAAGTAAAGCTTAGAAGCGGTCGCATCTGTTTTGTATTTAAATCCACTTGTTTTTATCTGGGAGCTTTTGACAGCACTTCTCAAACTCAGGTGAAAATTTAAATCAAATTATACAGTCTGCATACATACCCACACTCATCCACCTGTTACAGAATGTTTTCACCTGGTAACAAAAGAGATAACGATTTTAATATGTCTTCTGAACGTTAAGTTACATATAATACACATATAAATGTGTGTATTTTTATTAAGAGTAATTTAGCAACCAAAAGACGTAGAAATTAATTTTATATACATATAATAAATATTTAATGATATACAATAAAACAAATTGAAAACAATTTATCGAAGTTTCACGTGGCATTGTTAAATATATACCTTCAACAATCTATTTTTTGTTGATTATATTAACGAACAGTGTATATCATAGATCGATTTAGGGGTTATAGGGCCCGAAGCCGTTGAAGTTTGGCAATGGAATTATATATAATACATACTTGGAATTAAGCTGTGACGTCAGCAAGCCACCTACAAATGCGTCACTCCACGTTTTTAATATTTATTTGCATCTAGCCATGAATCTCTATAGTGTAAAGATTTATCATGATGTATTATTCTGACAGGATTGTATGTAAACCAATCTTCCAACGAATTGGTCAGATGTGAATTAAATTTCACGTATTTTATATTCATATTTACAGATATTTTTTTATTTCAAAAATTATCGGTAAGTATTTACTATTTTAGACTTATCAGCTATTTTCAAAAATTTTAAGATTCATCACCGAGCTTACAATTAAACGATTAAATAAAAATGTGTGATTTATGGCAAAAAATAAAAGGAAAATGGATTCTAAAAAAACATTCTCAGGCTATAAAAAAGCTTCTGTAAAACTTTACCGGCGCGTTCATTTTAAGAACTCTGCATTACACAGATATATTTTTTGTTAAGTATCGTAATTTTTACTCTACCCTGTAGCCAAGATGTTAGTTAGCGTGCGTGCTTCAATGTCAAATATTTAGAGTTCGAATCACACAGTTGCAGGATTTTAAATCCAAAGATGCCGAACTAAGCATGCAATGGTTTGAGCAATTGACTGATCCAATCAATTCTTATAAAACAAATCTGTCAAAATAACTCTTTACATTATTGAGATCCATATTCACAAATCTCGGAGCGAATACGGTGTAAAAATAATTATTTAGATTAACTCGTTTTTGAAATTGATTTTGAAAAAAAGATTGGCATTGTTTGATTTCCCCAGGAATATGATGCTTACAAAGTTATTCGTGGTAAGCCATAATCCCCAAGAGCCCGCTTTAATCTTAAAGTCCGCCTTAATCCGGCACCGACCGGAAATGCCGCCATGAATATATATTTTTTCATACTATTAATTAATAAAAAAATATAAAGAACGATAAAAACTGAGCACAGAAGCAAACATGCGGTCTATCGTGGCTCACCACATAATGTCATTATAATAAGGTTGGATGACATATAATTAAACGTATTATATCCGGCATGTATATGTATTAATGTCTGCCTTAAGTTATTTATTTTTGTAGATAGATATGTAGAGATGTTTAAGATAACATCAGTCATTCTCTTGTCAACATTTTACTACTGAATGACCGTTCCTGAAACGTCGGTTTCTTGAAAAAATATACGTCTATGTCATATACTCGTAAATGAGTTTTGGCCATGATAATTTTGAATAGTAAATAATATTTTACTATATTTTAATATTTGGCATTTGTTGTTTAGGAAGCGACAACTGGATTTTAAGAAAATTTTAAATAAATATGTATACTTTCATACAGATCCATGTTTTCGATCGATGATAATATGACATCAAATTATCATCCTTTATAACTAGATTTTGTGTTAATATTACAATACAATTTCGTCACATTTTATAATTTATTTTAAAAATCTTCAAATATACATAAGGGTATGCCGAATAGATTAAGAAATAGACTAACAACAAGTTATGGGGAAAAATCTATCAACATGAGATTTACATTGTGGATATCCATTTTTTCAATTTTTGTAGTGGACATCACACTGTAGAGATCGATATGCTTTAATTAGAGGTAAAATATACACATATTTATGTATACTGTATATTACGTAGGTATATATTTAAAATACTAACATGTTAACTTTGTTGTAATACAATATTACAATTTCCACCATAGGAATGTCTTTTTTTAATTAGTCCGCGCGTAGTGACCACGATTCCAATTTTTCGAATGCAGTTACGGTATTCGAACTCATAGAATCTCGATTCAGAGTGGCTTACTAACAAAACTCGTGTCTTTATTTATAACCCACGAAGTTGTTAAGGTTATTTGAAAATCAACGTGCCTCGATCGATATTATTGATATAAAATGATTCATAAAGATACGACACTCCTTTTTGAATGAGTAATGAAATACCAATAATAAATGTTCAATATCTTCTCACTCCCATGCATTCTTGCAATGCCATCTGTTTTGTGTAGATTTATTATTTTATTACACTGACTTTCTAAGAACCTCGAAGGATGTATATTGTATATAAATCTTTTCGCAGATAAAACTAATGTACGATTTATCGGAAATACATTATCCGAATTCAGCTCAGTGCCTGGAATTTGCAATCAAATAATTGTTTTAAGTTGGTGTGTATCCAAACTAAAACGTACATCGACGCGCTACCGGATCAAAAAATACTAAAAAAGGTTTTAAATTCTTTTACGCAATTCGTAACATATACGTCTATTTTGGAAAACGTTGAATTTTGTTTATCTATCGAAAAAATAATAAGTTGTATAAATCGTAATAGCTATATAACTCTATATGTGAACGTTGCTTGTTTAGGTAACTTTTTCAATACGTCAGCATAGAAGAAACAATTACTTTTGTAAATACCGAATTTCTGCCTTAGGAAGAAATAGTAAAATAATAAATATTTTCGTAAATATTGCGTTCAAATAATATTTCCATGAGAAGTGAATATCTATACATTGATTTTTGAGAGTTTTAATTGTCGGTTAATCGATTAACCTGTTTGACGTCTTTAAAGTTTGGAAAAAATGCGAATACGCGAACGTGTATAGATAATTACAACATCATGTAAATCCTCCAAATAGCGATAGGGGCATGGCTTTTAAATCGGTAAGAGAAAAAAATATTAATGACCTTCACCCAGATATGGAGTACAAGTGGATGATGAATGGAAGTATTATTAAAACCCCTAAATACAAAAAAATATTCGTGGAGAAATTGCAACTGTGCCGTTAAATATGTTAAAGCTATTGATGGCGCATTGACAATATTGGATTTAGTTCATATTCTAGCGCAAGTTAACCTCTCAGCCACCGGGGAGACCGAAAAGATTGCGAGCTCAATTTCAAAAACGGCTGAATTTAAAAATCTAAAGATGGAGGACTGGGTGCTCAATAAACGTAGCAGCAATTAGCTGACTCAACTCTCGTGAATGAAATATGTTAACATAAGCTTTGCTAATGCGGAGATCCATATACTACACTTATCATTTTAAAACATTTGAGTTTCATATGCTCCACTTTCGAAGCAGACATGGTATAAAAAAATGTAATACTTACTGAAAATAATATTTTGTAAGGAAATCGATAACGTATTTTTAGATTTCTTTTTTCAGTCACCTCCTTCGTTTTCAAAAATGTAGAATAATATCTGTCAAAAGTTTACATTGGTTGAAATGTGAACGAAAGGTTTTTGTTATTCCTTCTTGGATTAATATCGTGGCATATAAAGGAAAGCGTCTGAGCGTAATAATTATTATTTATTATGATAGGCCGCGGATTATCAGATTATCCTGCAAGCCAGGTTATTCCCATTTAAAAGTTTGCCAGTTTTATCTGCTGAGCTTAGAAAGCTCGCATTTTCAATCGCCGGTGAAAATTCATATCAGCATTTTCTAACGAAACGATAAATCAACATTAATGAGTAAATACACCCCGGATCAGGTCGACTCATTTTTTGTGCTTTACGGTTTACAGGGTAAAGCTTCTCGAATTCGTTAAAAAATTGGCCGAAAATGTAGGCCATTCCAAAGATAAACACATAAAATTAAAAGTTAGTTTTGCATGTTCTATGCATTTAATCATAATAGACAGTTAAATAAAAAGATGAACGCATAATATGGTACACTTTAATCAAGGTTTGTGGATATTTCTCACAGGATACTTCCGTCATAATTTACGGGGTATTTCATATTGTTACGTGATTATATTTAACATACTTCATCGTTGAGGTGTGAACGGCAGAGAATGAAATTCAGGTTTATGTTATACGTAAGGAATTAAGTTTACATTTATGGTATACGAAAATTAATCCTTTCGATAACCGGAAAGTAATTTGAACTGTATAAATTGTATTAAATTTGACGTGGCTTATAATAATTTTCACACTGCCTTTTCATTAAATTATCAAATATCTTATGATGGAAAGATTTAATAATGTATGCTTGAGTAATGTTATCATGTTTGATTGATCATAACAAAATCTGATTTCTTGCTACAGTCAATCAAAACAAAAACAACCGCTGAATATCAGGCACGCCTGGCTGATAAAATAATATTAGGTATGTTTGAAGATATTTTCAAAGAAGTTATACACCGAGAAATAACATAAAAACAATCGTTGTAAATCACAATATCTTTATTGTACAATGCTTAGACTTTAAATGCGGAACATGATATTTCTCATGTT
>JAGVSQ010003820.1:10297-20673 GCA_022683975.1 Rhyacophila evoluta
ATAAGATTTACTACAATAAATAATTAGTCATTTTCGCTGTAAATGTTTCTTAATTCAAAAAAAAAATATTACTAGAAAACTTCTTTTTTTTAAAATGTAAAAACATTGAATTTTAACGCTAATTTATTTCCTTTTACAAAATTATAATGACAATAATACTGCGATGATAAGATGTTAAATGTTATTAAATTAATGTGATTCTGTCATTGATCATTTCTTTATAAACAAATAATAATTAAATACATTATTCAACCGTTTGTATGATAATAAAAAATATTTAGTAAAAAAATCACACGGTGAATGAAATTTTGATTGACTATTTATTTCGCAGTGTTTGGAATTTTCATGCACTTATCCATAACTTTGCCTATCTATCAAGGGAATTCAAATTCTTTTATATAATACTTTTCTAAGCAATGGAAAAGTTGTCAGAAAGATAGAAAAAATCATTGCAGACTCTTAGGAATCACAAGGAGTAAACATTTTTCTCGAATTTATTTGATTTCATCCGTGAGACAGATGTCCAACGACGTTGCTCCAACCATAACCAAATGCATTTCCCATATAATGAGTCAATAGTCAATAGTAATATTTATCGGGACGCATCATCTCTGTTGACTATATAAACCATAGACAAATATTATTTGAAAGGGCTGACCATCTTAAAACTTATGAAAAGACAGCAGTTTCGGTGGCTGGATGTAGAACTAAGCAATTGACACCTTTTTGATTCGAGCAATGGATGTTTTAAGACGTTATTTACAATATAAATAACTGGAGTGGTTTGTTTGGGAAATTCAGGATTCAACACAGGCGACAACATATTATAGAATATGACCAATGGTCTAAACAAAACACTTTTTCTTTAAACAAAGAACAGTAATAAAAATTGCTAAATACTCTCACTATTATTTTATTAAAAAAGACGAAGTTTTTATTGATTTTAAATCTATATTTAATAGCTGCAAGTTATTTGTTGAAATGTTGTAAGTGAAAGTGAAAATGAAGTACAAAAATATAGAACACAGTACAAAACTTTATCAAAATCCTATACTATTAAAGATTAAATCTCTTTCATTAACCCTATACTAGAGTCAGTATATGTTGTCAAAAAGGTAGATCTGAATTTTTCAGCTATACCTCTTACGTAATTCTCCTTAATTAATTTCTTAGATATAATGAATAAATTATCCATTTGTCAAATAACCAAATGATAATAATTTATTGCCTCACGGTTTTGAAACACAGAAAATATCATGAATTTTAAAATTAGCCTTCGGGCCACGTCGGCTTCAGATGTGCATAACACAGTATATTTTGATACCATCTAAATTTCATTGTGGGAAGGCATCGACTTTTGAGTTATCCTACGTACTTCGATAAGGAAGAATAGATCAGATATTGTTAGGTATCATCGGATATTCTGGATGGTGTCAATTTACAAATAGAAAGACAAGATAGGATAAGGCTTATAAGAGTTTCGATCAATGCTTCGTCTGTTGTTTTCTTTATTTTTCTATTCGCAAACCTTTATTATTTTAATTAATACTATCAGCTTACAATGCTTTGTCGAAATTACTTATCAATCGATATTGTTTGGATCTTTTATATTCTTCAAAGAATATTTATATACAAATAAACTGTAACAGTTATATTACGTAATACCGTTTTTACAAGTTCTTAAGTTTCCTGTAACTCCTTGCTATATATATTTCTTATCACAATATTGTTTTATCAGTATATTATTTTTAAACATATACATATCGTCGTATTGCTTGCAAAATACGTTAAAGTAAAGAAGTGAGTTTTGAGATAATCGAGATTTAATGTTCGAGTCTCTCTGTTAAATACATTTTACGACAATTGCTATCAAATAATACATTATACATTACGAAATTGTCGTACAATGTATTTAACAGAGAGACTCAACTATTAAAACTCGATTATCTCAAAACTCACTTTTATGCTTTCACATCTTTGCCAGTAATACGACGATATATACACATCAATAAAATATAACTATAAAATGTACCAAAAACAATAATAATAGTAATTTGTTTATGTGGCAAGAGAGGTATTATCTTGTTTAAAAGAGGCTGGCTCAGTATCAATAAAAAAAATTTGCAAATTTAATTGCCAGGTGTTTCGTGTAAACTATAATTTTGAAAGAATTCCCCATCGGATTTCAAAGTGTTAAATAATATAAATTATAGAAAGCTTTGATCAATCGTAGACAGCTAGTAAAACGAGCACATTTGTTATTTGCCTACGTTAAGGTTATATCCGTACCTAACTAATATACGGCGTCATTTCATATGCACGCACCTAAAAGAAATATTTCGATTTTAGTCGGATTTACCAATATGTTGGCGTGTTCACACCGCCGCCAAGTCGCGCGGGAGTCGAACCCGAGGCATTTCGAGTTTCTAACATCTTGTACCCCACCCACCAGGTCACGGGGGTCAGTACTAACTATTCCCATAAGCCACCGACGCGCATCATATCCGCTGTCATTGTCATATTCAAATATTGATATATTGCCGATTGGCACACGTGTAGTTTACCGGCTTCTATATTTAATGGCTACAAATCAGCGACTTGAGAATGCATTCTCTCGAGTTAAAATACGGCTGTCATATAATATGAATGACCCACAAACATGCCATAAAGAAGTATAAAAATAACTGCATTTATCGAATACCGACCGTGTCATAACATCAACGAAGCGCACCTCGAAGCTAGCTTATTAATGGCCCTTCTTGGGGAAAGAATTTCATAACCGCGCTTTCTATTATACATAGGGGAAAATCTATGACAGAGATTTATTTATTTGTATACATTATACAATTGAAAATAAAAAACCATTTCTGTAGTACTCACGCATCATCTCACAATAAACTTTGAACACACAACATGTATTCATTACGTATTTTTAAAAATCGTTAATCTTTCATTTGAAAAGGCTTTGAATAACTACAAATGTGTATTTATTCTTAATAGTGTAGTTAATTTTCTTACTAATGAATTAATAATTTATCAAAACTATAAACTTGTATTTCAATTGTGAAAACAATCATTTACGAGTTAGGTTATATCTTTGGGCATTCTGAAGCTGTGTATATATGGAAGGTGTTAATTTTTATTTTTTCATCTTAATTTGTATTAAGAGTTTAAAAATTTCATAACCTAAGCTATATTATTCTATCCAGCGCCTTTAATTGAGAGTATTAATAAAAAACTTATTTTGCAAAATCAAAGCTTTGGATGTAATCAAAATTGTATTTTATATTGTAGTTAAAAAATGTCAGATATTCATTTTCAATTCATATCATATTCAGGCTTTTTAAGTAACATTGCATTTTAAAAGCCTCAAATTTAATACTCAGTAAGCAATCGTATAGCATCTCTATCATTATACTACAATAAACTCACTAGTGTTTTCAGTTATCCATCAATTGCTTAGAAAAAATGTTTAAAAATAAAGACTTTTCATACTATAAAAACAGCGCACAATAAAAGACTCGTATATATATATATAGTCGCTTTTTATAACTAATCAACAGTAATAATCTCTCGTGAGGCATCAGTTGTGTGATGTGCCACTGATTAGCAGAAATATAATAAAATTAAGATTACACAAAGCCATGTCCATTTACACTATATCCGAGTGATTATTTCGCAGGTCATCAATCACCATAGCACGTCCCAGGCAATTTCCGTACAGTTTTCTGACAATTCCCACCCTTGTCCACATTGATATACGTGCAGATAATCTAAAAACGAAAAAAACTTGTTCTTTAGGGATAATAAGGTAAATATTATATAATGTATTTCGTTTTAATCCGCATTACTTGAGACATCCCGGTTTCACAAGTAATTATACATATTCGCAATCTATTGTACATATATACATATTATAAATGAAATCATTTTAACGTTTACTTGGCAAAAATCAACTATACAGAAGTTTGATAATTATTTTTAAACAAAATCCCATATGTTAGTAGATCCACAATGGTGTCCGATAGATAAACACGAGCGCACCAATGCAGAAGGACGTGGATTAAAATTTCGCAACTGCACAAGAAATTGATAATATATTAAATACTCACTACGAGATATCATTTCGAGCGGATGCGGTTGAAATAATTAATATAAAGAATAGATTTTGTCGATAGCTATTTCAGTTGTGCCACCATTATCGTGACTACACCATTGTCACCAATCAACGCCATCAATTATTAGTCAAACATATTTTTACTTGATTTTTTTTTGTTTATTTATACAACCGGTTTCTTTCATAGAATATGTTGGATATACCTTGCTGTGAATGATATCGGCCTTAAGTTTAAAAAATATTTAATAAATTTTTGTATTTCACTTTTTTGTAATGTGATTTGTTATATCACTGATATGTAGTTTCAGCATATAAAAATACGTTCGCATAATCTCCTTTAGATTCATACGTCACACCTTTTAAGCAGATTTTCTATTGAAATTGTTGATGATGAATTCGGCTATTTATTAACAGACAAATCACTTGTAAAAATGGTATACGTATACAAATTTTCGTGTAAGTTATCTATCTCATCATAATTGTTTTCCTCTGACAATATAAACAAAATGAATGATATTGTTTTCTCAAAAAAAATTTCAATTACCTGTTTTTGAAGTACGAACAGTAGGTAGGCTTATATTATTAAATTGATTGTGATTCGATACGGGAATGCGATCCTTTGGTTTTCTCAGAGATAGAAAGGAATCCCTCGAATGAGTATGACCTTAAAACAACTGTAAAGCGACAGCAAACATTTACGGCATGTACAATATAATACGATAATACTCACCTCCATGAGCATTTCAGTTATTTTGTAAGTGAATATGTATGTAAGGTTTCACTTCGTCTCATTAGCATAGTTATGGCGTCAACGCGGGTCCAATTCTCTGGCAGCGTCTGCGCGAAGACCTTTTTAATAATAAATAAATAATCTCTGCTTAACACAGCGTACCCCAGAGATTTTATCCTAAGCACAATGTTAACAGGCAACCAGAAACAATAAGGAGATAAAATTAAGCTATTTTACCTTGGTGAATGCCGTAACCCTTGCCTAACGGATGCTTTGAAAAGAAAAACGAAGATTAGTCGCATTATAAAAAAGAAATTTCTTGTTATACTCACCATATGGGACATATTCTACAGGCACGATATGTGTTTCCTTGAAAAAAGAGTATTTTTAAGAAATATTGTCACTAAGGAAACACCAAATATATACAATTTTGAAAAAAAAATATTTCCGTCGACGAATTTTCGAAAAATTAATAACAGCTTCTAATTTTTTAACTAGTAGCCTGTCTCACCAAGTAGAATTTTTTCGCCATTATTTTTTAAAAATATTTTTTGGTTTTCTTGTTTTTAAATTTTGATATAATTATTATTACAACCAAATTATTTATTATTTCATATTGTAAGCGTCTCCAATTTATAAAAATACGAGGTCTATAATATAATATATGTTCCTAAATATATGTAATATTCAAATTTAATGCGAATGAGTGATCGCCTCGCATGTAAAAGTTGATAACTCCATTGGGTTAGCCATGTTCAATCATGAACCAAATATCCTCCTCGTCAATAGACCGGAAGGAAATTGAGAAAGCTGAACAGTATGGATAGAAAGCCGAAATCCCTAAGGCTAAGGCGGTAAAGGGATATTTTAGTAAACAGAGTAGGGTGAAGATGTTTTCTCTAGGCGACCAAGATCTACATTGGATAGTACTGTCTTTGAAGATAACGATTATTTAAAAAATATATCTCATTTTTATATCAATTAAATTAATGAAAATACACATTATATGGCTTAGATTATATCAAGATATCATAGAATATTCCCTCAACTATAAATCGTACGTTTTTGTACTATTTATTTTCATTACTC
This sequence comes from Rhyacophila evoluta, assembly GCA_022683975.1. NCBI lineage: Eukaryota > Metazoa > Arthropoda > Insecta > Trichoptera > Rhyacophilidae > Rhyacophila > Rhyacophila evoluta. The sequence goes on from JAGVSQ010003820.1 coordinate 16,234, forward strand.
TTTTAATCGATTGCTGTTAAAAATGAGACAGTTGCGATATAATCTGTAACCTCTGACATTTCCGTTAGAAAACTAAAAAAAGATTACTTAAATAAGGAATATGAGTCCTCTTTATTAACAAATAACCGTATATTGAAACCATCTAATAAGATAAAAAATTGAAAAGTGGGAAAATTTTTTCATTCAAATTTAACGGGAGAAAGCTTTCAAAAAGTCAGGTTATGAATAAGACTGAAAATGAAGAGATAATAGATATAAAATCTGATACTTTAAATAAATTTTACTTTTCCATCTTGTCTTCATTATTATTAAGTCTAGATAAATGTTTTATAAAATTCAGGTTTGGTGTATACTATAATATATTATGTACTCAATATACTTAAAATTAATTATTGTTTTATACATAATCACGATATTTTATTTTTTCAATTTTCAAAAAAGTCCCAAATTCTGATCTGAGCTGCTGATAAGTTTTGAAAAAAATTGTCAGAGTGTAAAAGGTTAATCGTATTTAAAAATAATGGTGTCTTACAATCGAGGAAGCATGGTATTTAACTTTGAATATGAACTGTATGTGATGAAAGTGTTAAGTAATAATTATGCAACACGCTAACTTGAAAGACTGAACAGTAATAATGACTGCGTACCACACATAATGTAGCCTCTAAAGTTTACTTTTAACTTTACACGTAGTAAGTATTTATGGCTGGAATTTTTTCAAAGAAAGACGCGTTCTGTCGATCGAAGAACTTCGATTACATAGGTCACCACAAACAAGTACTTTCCTGAGATGAAAACTGTAATAAATTACGATCGTAAATAGATTGTTAATTTAATTGTAATTTTAAATATTGTAGAGCGCTATAACATTACAACTAAATATAATATTAGTTTAGTATTGTGGTGTACACTAAGTTAGACTTTTCGTAATTAATTTCACCAGCTTTATTTGCAATACATCGACAACAGATGCATTCTGCAGGAGTCAGTACTAAATAGTGAAAGTTGACAATGACTCAGATTAAAACATGTTGTGGAGTTGAAGTAAATTTAATAAGTAGATCGATTAATAAAAACATAATCTTGATAATATTTTTAACGATAAATTGTTATTCCCCACTCACCTCACATGGAAAAACTATGCGTAGATTTCTCTCCAACTACCATAAAAGAAAATAAAATAAACATTTAATAAATTGTGTAGAAAAATATTCAAATGACGACAGATAATGTTCGATATTTATTTTTACTGTCATATAAAAACAACACATTTTTCGACACCACGTGTTGCTTATAGCTACGCAACGCGATTCCGATAACGACGTATGTACAATAATATGGGAGAATCAGTATGGAAAATATTTTGAATAAAGATTATACCTGATACCACGTTCAACCCACAGAAAATATTTGAAACTATTAACATAATAACGGCAACCTTTAATAATGTTCAATTAAAACTAATGAAAAAATAAGTCTTGACAATGCGTAGATTTGTATATGTACTTCATTTCTAGAATAGTCTTCTTCGTGCTGTTGAGACCCTTATGCTCCACTTTCAAAGTGGACATGATAATTATTATAATAACAATATTGGTGGATACCTCGAATATTTTGTATTAATTTTTATTTTCTCTGCTTTCTCTTAGCAAATAAAAATAAATTTCAATTCTTAGCAAATTTTTAACGGTAGGTACATTGAAAATTATGGCACTCCTTATATCGTTGCCATAGGATTAGCTTATAGAATATCCAAGATGCGTATTTTGAAAAGCAAAACGTGTTTATCCTATACTATATTATATACTGTAATTCTATTCTTCCATGATACGGAAATCATATAGCATTAAAACTTTAGTTTAAATACCTTCGTGTATTACTTATATGTATTTGAATGAATATGGTCTTTCATCTTCTAAACATTTGACGTTTGGTCTATTCGACAAACCGATTCTATCTAGCATCGATAAGTCATCATTTATATAGTGCTCTGATCAACCCTGGATTAACTTTCCAAAAGGGAGAAGATGTCTTCGAGCTTACATTTCTCATCAATGATTGGAGTATGTAAAGAAACCTGATTATCCCGCTTATAATTGAGTTTTGGAAATATCGTGTGATGTCAATGCACTCGCGATCTGGAGTATGGTTTAAAAAAAGAAAAGACAATCACTATTTTTGAAATTTAGCTTCTAGCACTATGTTTAATCAGAAACTAGCGTTCCGACAACCGGCATAATATATTAGTTTCAATAAGGCGAGACAGATAAAATGATTTTTTAAATAATCAATAGTAAAAATCTAAATATATCATGAAATTTTGCGAGGATTAAAGGTGATAGTCGTGAATAAATATTTTTACGAAAGCTTCATAAAAAAGCAAGAAAATTTTGAATTGTATTCTAATATTTTAAAAATATTACTGTAGATTACGAGTAAAGTAGTTGATATGAAACTTTATTGAGATAGAAAAGTTGTTTTAGTAAGGCATTTTGTTTAGTCTCCGAGAAGTCTGCAGCCATGTTTTTGGAGTAAATTAAGCATGTGATATTTTATTTCCTAGTACTTGGATGAAATATTATTTCTGAGTAGATGCAAAGATTGTTTTGGGACTTGGCATAATTTCAAATAACATCAAAAAGAGTTTTTTTTAATATTACGAAGACGTAAAAAAATCTCTCTGATACTTATTTGTTTAATCATCATTCGTGGAATCGATGGCTGTAAATATAATATACAAGTATAGAAGATATATGATAGAATTTGATGCAAGGTTGATGTAACTTGGCAAATATTTATTTATTACAAATGATAATTGTGTATTATATCATATAGATATTGAAATTAATATTTCTTTATTCATTGTAGAGTAATAATTTTTCTAACCATGTCCGCGCTCAATGTGATACATATGAATCTATCTTCAACAGCGTACTTAGCGAGGAGCAATTGGAGCAAAATGCTCCAGGCGCACGAATCATGGGGAGTTCTGATAGGAAGTAAAATTTATAAGGTAGCGTGAGAGCTAAAAAACGAGAATCCATAGAAGGCGAAATGATTTTACTTGCTCCATGGCGCTGAATATGTAGCTACGCTACTGTCTACCCTATACTAAAATTTGACATACTTTTTTTCGTGAGGGTTATCAGTCATTCCCCTAAATTATTCCCATCCAACTTCAACTTGTTCTGTGTCTTTCAGATTAATTAAATTCCTATGCAATTGAATATTTAATCTTGCGACCTCCGGCACAGGATCAAATGCGTTTATCAATCAACGACTGAAACTGTAATACCATTAATCTCTATTGTAAGATATAGGCATACATTTGAAATATGGTAAACCGTACTAATTTGGTGTTTTACACATTGTTTCTTCTCGTGTCTATAGATTTTTTTCCTTTCGTTGTTTGTGTATTATACATAATTTGTTTAACTCGATTCTCTATATTATTGGGCAAATTGCCGATTGCTGTAATATCATAATATTTGAAAAAGTATAAATATATAATTGCAATCGACGAGCAATCTATAAAATAAATTACAACAAAGTTAATTTGGTTTTTAATATAGATTTTTGTCACAGCTGGCATTGAAATATTTTTACGGCATAATAAATATTTTCATATGGAGTTGAAAGCTAAATAAAATAAACCGATGCTTTGAAATTAATATTGACTCTAATGATAAGACAGCGGGCAACCATTCCGGATGGATAATCGCTTTTTGGGTTGTTTACTGTTTATTTATACAATCCTGTGGAGAGGACGTGTCTTTTTAAAATGTACCATCGACGAAATATATTAATTTACTAAATTAAAATGCTTTTGAATTTTTCATTGCCGAAATATTATCACGAAAATTTGTGTATGGACACATATGATCATCATATGGCTATTTTACTCGCATATTCGATTCGATTTATCGGTTCAAGTATTCTTAAATTACAGACACAATATAATATACATCACGTCATTATTATACGGTCCAGGGTGAATCCAAACTATGTAAAACTAACTTTTCCAGCAAAACTATTTACGATAGTATTGTCAACTCCAACAACTTGCAGATATCTATCCTTTCCATCATTTAAAGTAATCAAACAAATTAAATTTTCAAACAATAAATCGACCATTATATTTACTGAAGTTACCAGCACTATATAGTCTTATATTTAAAGTGCATCCATTATTATACATATAGATTATACGATAGTATTTATTATCTTTGTTGTGTACAAAAATAATGTTGAAAATTGTTATTTTTCAATTTTTTTTTATTTAACACAATAATTCGAAAGTAGTTATAAAAAATGCATAATTTGAAGCGAGGCAATCAAAAATAGAAACGCATATTTTGTAGTAAAGTGGTATCAATATTTTTACTTTTATATATTACTAGCTGATCAGTACCCGGCGTTGCCCGGGTCCCTTTTTGTTTC
>JAGVSQ010003821.1:0-20671 GCA_022683975.1 Rhyacophila evoluta
GTGTGCGCAGATGTCATGTGAGCACTTGTCATGTGTGCAGTTGTCTGGTTACCGGTAATATCTAATATATCTTAAATTGCTAGGAATCTAATACTATTCTATTTTTTAAATGAATAAAGGGTTACTGTATGTATTTTATTAAAATACACACATTTTTAAATCATTCCCCATTTTGATTAATGATACTCCATTCATTCCATATTTTTAGTGTTTTCTATTCTCTGCATTTTGTCATTTAAATAAGCAAAACTTTTAACAATTTTTTTCTCCTAAAATAGCTATGCATGGATAGTAAATTTATTATATAATATAATATTATGATGACAAAAAATATTTTCAATTCCAAATACTTCTAACCACTTAATTACTGTAAAAAGGGGGACCACTAATTGATTAAATATACCTTTTTATTTCTCAAGAAAAAAACCTTTATTTATTTGCAAACTGGGGACTTTTTAAATTATCTTTATTTAAGCTGTTAGCATTTTATTACTCGCACAATCATTATGATAGTTTTGACGTTTGACATTCATAAAATATTTATAACCATAACCACACAGGAAATGTCAGAGATTTGGTTTCATTGGAAAAAATATTGGTGAATGTTTTTTACATTGCGTTAGATTTGATTGTTAATACTATTAGGATATTATACAGTGGATATGATATTTATACACCAAACCATCTGTGTGAGTAGTGCAAATTTAAATACCTAAATTAAAAAAAGACGATAAGTCGCCATTCAACTTTAAAGCCCCCATAGACACTTTATATTTTTTATTTTACTTTCAAAAAATCGCAATTTACCTCAAAAAATCATTGAATAAAAAGTTTCTTCAATTTACTTAATTTTCAACATTTGAACTTAGGAAAACTTTTGAAACGAAGTAATCACATGACTCTAGGACTAGGTGTATTTTTAATGGTGGCGGTTATATTTATGATATTGATATCCGTCTGCATAGGATAAACAATTTTGCTTATTTATTTGACAAGATGATTATGACCTATGTATCTAATAAATGTGTATTAAATTGTTATTGTTATCAAAAGTCCACTGAGCAGCAAGATGTATAATAGATGCATTATTTGCTTGTTGACCCACATTATTGTGTAAATGTTATCACTTCTATGGTTCAATATGAAATATTGTGCATTTTTAAATTCGAAGAGCATGTAGGAAACTGCAACAATATGTTCAGTAAATAAATTGATATTTCTTTTATTTTAAGAATTTCTGTATTCATTTACACTGAATATTAGCAATCTTCTGCTTTCATACAATGGTTTTCAATAATACTGAATTAATAGCGTTTCTCATTTATGATAATTTTTTTTTTCTTAGTAAGTATTATATTAAAATATGGTAACATGTTTTAATTGAGAGAATAACTTTATAATAAAATAAATCTAAAAAAAACCCTGCAAAGGCTGGTGTTTTCTTACTTGTAAGTTTACTGCCATCTGTGTCCAATATGTGATAAACTATATCACTTGTGGTTTGTAACCCTACTAAAGTTTCACTCGTTGTGTGTAGATGCAAGTGTGTGCAGACTGAGATGATTGACAAACTGTTTCAACTAAATATCAACAGATGGTATACGTTGTGTGTTAGTTTTATACAGATATGCATTTCAGTAATATTTTTAACAGAACATATTGTGATTTTAGGTGTATTTTAAAATATTTTATCGAATTTATCTTTTACATTGATATTTTTGTGAGGAAACCAAAAGCAAATTATTTGTTGTAATGATAATAAATAAAGATGTGCGTAATATTACTATAATTAATTTACTTATAATAATTCAATAATCTGAATACTGTACATTATATATTTTTAATAGTCTTAATATTATTTTTTCTGAATAAAGCAAAAAAGAATATAAACATCGGTAAAGTCACTATGTATGTAACTATGTATTCATTCTTTTCGGATTTATGATTCCGCATAAAAACACACCTAGAACGTTCTTTGTTTTTTTTTGGTTATTGGGTTTGCCTCGAAGAGGAAGTGTGAATACAATTGCTTTGCTATCAGATCTGTCTTTCTCCCTTATTGGTTTTCTCTCTTTATCTTCACATTCACATCGTATTTCTGTCGTCACGCGAAATCTTCCATTAGGATTAAGAAATCACGGGAACGGTTTTTCGATCCATTTTTGGGCTGTAGAGAATAAACTCACATACATATTATAAAACTACATTTTTTACTGAATGTAAGTAAGAGGCTAAAGGAGTCCACAATTCGGTTAACGATAGCTTGTGCTGTATTTAACCGAATGCGGAAAGTATGGAGAATATGGTTGTACTTGAATAAACCGTGTGACATTTTGTCGACGCGTGCATTCATTCTACCAATGTTGGTTTAAATTAGCAAGTCGTGGTAAGTAACAAAGTTCAACAAATATATTGATGGTGCTTCAATAACGTGCCTACAATTTTGGCGTAGAAACGATTGAACTTCGTAATTGAGGAATCAGACAGCTTCATGTAACGTTAAGTCATGTAGCAATGTTATAATTGGCTTGATAAGCGGTTCTGAACCTTTTTTGGGCTGTGGTCTCCTTTTGAGTTAAAAAATATGTCTCCCCTGTTTTCTAGGTCTCGTCCTATTTTAAGATTTCTGCTTTCGTACATTCGTCGAAATTGTTTTGTTCGTAATTTCTACTTTCGTACCTGGTAGGTGATGTAATGTATGTCTGTGCGTCTCCTATAGTTTGGTATGCATCCAGTAATTTTTGGTTTGTGCCTCCCTTGAAGGTCTATGTGCCCCCCATGTCGACCACAGTTGAACATCGCTGGGCTAGAATACGTTATGTTTATTCTTACAATCGGTGGAATAATACCGTACAGGAAGATTTAAGCAGTATTGTTGATGTGTTTAGAAGAATTTTACGATGGTGATATGATATATTTATCTAAGAGTAGGCTAAGTTATTAATTAGTAGGTGATGAAAAATCCCGTAAGCGTCGTGTAGTAATTATATTATAAATATCCTTAATAGAAGGCAAATGTAGTCAACGACGTGGGTAACTATTATAAAATCGACTATTTCAGTATAATAAGTTTATTAAATTGTGTCTACATTACTCAGTAATATGTCTTCATATTATTCATCATTCTGATTATACTACTGTCTGTCAATTTGTGGAATCGTCTGTCGTATTGGCAATCTGTGTTTCAAGTAGCACAAGAATTATTAACACATCACTGACGGGAACCGCCACGTGTCGTTGTTTCTCTACAGCGGAGAAAAAACTAAGACTGCGTGCAAAACACGTGCAGTTATATGCATCGCTACAATTTTGAAAGCATTCAAGATATATTAATGATTTTCACTAAGTTACTCTCCATCAAAACATTAACATATTATTTTAACGTATGTGAGAATTTAAAAATGGTTTGATAAATCGCTCACACGCATTTCCCGTAAAATAGTTCATATCTTTACAGTATCAATATGGCAATTCTGTCCATTTTGTAGTGAGAATTACTTGATGTGTGCCTGAGTCTGTATATACATTTAATATAAATTATCTTCAGTATTGAATCACTTAGCATTATTCTAAAATCGTAGTTTTCATTAATAATAAGACGCTGTGCTTGTTAAGTTGAGAGTGTATGATAATTCACGAATCGACAAATAATCAGACGCTGTAGATTTATTTGAGTAATAATATTCGCTGAACCGAATATTTTCGATGTGTACTTAAAATTTGCCCTCTTCTCGGGAGAGACGAGAGATTGTGGAAACTCAACCCGACCGCCGCTTGCCATCTTCAAACCCAAATCCGACCGCCGAAAATAATTAAAACGAAATGTTTCTTAAGTGGAAAATGGCTAGTGATTTTAATTGGTTCACCCGTAACTACTGGAAAAGTATCGTGATGAAAATACGTTCTACAATATATCTCAGTGTTTTCCAACCCTTCACAAATATTAAAAATAACAATAGTAGACAAGTTACATTGAGAGATCTCTTATTTATCATATTTATTTACATAATACGAAAAATTGTATTGATCAACGGTGCTTTTCATGTAAATTCAACATGTAATATTAATTTTATACAGTAAAATAGCGGTTTCCAACCTTTTTGATATTACGCCTACGCATTTTTTTCTACGCTTCCCGACCTTTTATTTTTCAGTAAGTATAATGATATAGATGCATTATTTTAAAATTTATTTATTATTTACTCCCAGGTAGAAGACCGTTAAATTAAGTTTTTTATAAATGTTTCCCCGGTAACGTATTTGGTTGCGTGTGCGAATAGCGATCCGAGGAATGCGGGCTCGATTTCCCATCTGTCGGGTTTTAAAAATCCAATAATGCAGGACTGGAAGCCCATTGGGTTGAGCAGTTGTATGACAAACAATTCTCGTAAAAAATAAGCTGTCAAGACGTCTATACTCCACTGCCGGAGTGGATATCTTCAGAATGTGTAGATACATATGCTCCAATTTGGGAGCGAAGATGGTATGAAAAAAATTGTAAATGTAGTTCGATCACATGTATTAATGTTTTTGTAATAATTTTAATTGGATTGTAATGGAAAAATAATTCTATTCAATTTAATCGGAATGTATTTAGCTCAACATTTTAATATAATATACAAAAATGTCATTAAAATAAACTAATGTCACAGCTATGATATTATGTCGATCTTAATTGTATTACTCATGCGAGTTTCCGACATGAGAACGTGCGTAACGACACAAATTTTACTGCGAAGATACAGAATAATTTGTTTATTTTTAAACGAAATCTGTAATACGATCTGTTATATATAAAAAAATGACGTAATTCTGTCATTAAAGTAATGAGAAATTGTTAAAATTTGATGAATTTCATATATTTCGTTCAAATTAATTTTATTCTTCTTATTATAACAAATTTATTTCGATACTTGCTTGCATATAATCTTTTTAGTCTCTTGTTGATCATCGGTGATAACATGAAAATTCACATCGCTACTGTTCACCGTTTGGGAAGATTTCCTGTGACAGACTTACACATGTATTTTCTGTATGTATAAGGCTAAAAACGTGAAGCCAAAAGTGCAATATGTGTGGTGGCCAGCGATGTTAACAATTTTATATTGTATTCTTTGTAACGTGCACAGTGTCACCGGGAGCTTCGCTCACATTTTGGTCATTTTCACCGACGCCCAGAGCGACATTGTAGAGCTTTACTGGCCATTTGGCGTCCGGTTGAATATTATTGAATTTTCCACCGACAATAACATTCGTGGAGATTGTAGGGTGCCGCACTGAAACCACCGCGATGTGCTTTTTTACTTGACATCGTAAATTTTTATGGCACAAGAAAACTGGAAAACAACGATAACTATAATTGTAAAATGTTTTACTCAAATACATCTATGGAAAAAGTATTCACAATATCGACCGCAGAAATGAAAAATGACACAACGCATTTTCAAAATTGTATAGGAGGCACAAAAAACGTATATTTAATTATTTTAGACCCAAGTCAATATACTAAACTGTAAATCTGGTATTTTATTGACGCAATCCGATAATAATTTAATTAAAAAAGAAAAAATGTTATTTAAGAAAAACTGATAATATTGATGTGGTGGAAGACCTTTATCTTGATCGCGAATTTGACAGGACTTCATATTTTCAAACTTTAAAACTAAATTTAGATATTAATTCGCTATTTGCAGCTTACACCTTTCTGAGAGAATGTGTGTTGGATACGTTGCAATTATGGAAAAAAAGCTACTTTAAAAAAAAACTGAGGGTTACGTTCTGTTTTCTTTCCACAGTCGATATGCATCCATACTATCAAATTTTAAATTATAATTTTATAAAAATTTCGTGTAAATTTATTTAGTTCGTCACGAAGTCAAACCACCTCACATCCAATATTTGGCGCGCATCTGTTTTCAAAACTCAATATACGATTTTTAATCAATGTACGAGTCTTCGCCAGGTGGCATGATTCACTGCTATATAGCAACATCACCAGGATGCACCCGTTAAACAAAATGCATTTGGTTTGAACCGAGTACCGTTGTGTCATACAGATAATGTAAAATAGTCATAGAAAATTACTCAATTTCTATATTGTAATACTTGTATATCTCTCATTTAGATCATTGTAAATGCAAATTCATTTATCTATTGATACTCTCGCTTTCAAGCGTTACGTCATATGGGGATCCAGGGCTGTTTGTGCGATGTCATGTCAAAAGATATACATTTTCAATTGTAGGAATCTGATATTTATTTCGTTCTTTAATCTTTAACTGACATAATAGAATTAGAACAAAATGCTTCTACACAACCCGGTGCTAAAACAGATGGGGAATGGAATTGCCCATAGAGATGTAAATTCTATAAAGCAAACAAAAAAAAACTCCTTCATTATCGTTTTGGTATACGATAATGAAGGAAAAGTTTTGGTGGTGCTTAAAAAATAAAACAAATTTAAGCAAGCGATTTCAAATATTTATTTTCTAAATAAATGTCTCTAGTTTCGTGACGTGTGGCTAAAAAAGTAAAGGTTTTTTACTTTTGAAATCTACTACGTTTATTAAATTTCCGCGGATATTCGACTTCCCAAGGCAAGCAATAAAATCATTTAGCGGGTCTGTGACTTGGCCCTGCTGTATGATAAATGGTTCTCGGAAAAGTACCTGGACCCTCCCTGCCTAATAGATTTGTAAAGGTAGAATCTGAAAAAACATTCCCAGAAAATATGTAATTCAATCTCCGCAAAGAAAAACATCCTAACCTTATAAACAGCTTGTTAATTAGTTTTCCTATCCAAAATAATATTTTCTTGTTGATCAAACTGAAAGGTTAAAACGAAAGTCACATTTCCGGCACACCTTTCATTTTCTCAGTCGGCGAGTAATTATTTTAAGTAAATTTTCCGTTTCTTGTACGTTATTATAAGGTTCTTTCTATTATATTTAAGACAAAAGCTTTTAATATAATATATATTTTATACACATTTAATTATCAGTATATATCGACAGATATTTAATTCACAGTTATTTAACAACTGGCTTATTTGTTGCTATGTACGCTCCGAATGTGGAGTTTATAGATTTGTACAATCTAAAGATCTCCACTTTAGAAATGGAGTAAACGGAATACCCTATTTTAAACCACGTCTGCTTCGAAAGCGTCATATAGATACACACAGTTTAAAAATTTCCACTACAGAATTGTAGTACATAAATAGTTCTTCCCAATATGAAAGCATGCGACGGCTCTGGAAACGATACGGCAGTTTTCTTAATCCTAAAATGTTAGCAATTCAATAAAAGCGTTTTTTTATGTAGAACTTCTGGTTTTAATACGGAATTACCAGCTGTACACGATGACATTATGATCATTATCTAACTCATTTAATCGTAAATCCCGATACTAAAATGCGCGTGCCCACTTCTAGATTACTGTTTGGAGCCGTTTATATTAAAAAGGCTGTTTTTGAAATTATAAAACACGTCACTATATTAATGGTTTCTTTAATAGAATACAAATTGTTTATATTATTGGGCACCACATATTACTTTATATTGCTTAGGCACTTGGTGTTACAATAACCGGCAATATGAGATCCATATGCGACTTCGTTTCGCTACACTATATTATTAATACGCTATTTTCACGCATGCTGCAGTAATCGCTTTCATCTCCGTTGCCGGGAAATTCCCTATAAAATATGTATTAAATTTCTCGCTAAGTTTTTGGTGAATCATTCATAATATGATTTTTCGCGTAAATTACGCACTATTCATGCCTCAAAATACTGAAGAATGATCCTATAGCAATTTCAATGAAATGTGAGAGTAGTTACCAATAACTTTTTAATATCGTATTAGAAAAACCATCTGGTCAACTTACAGATATCATGAATACTTAAAATGCGGAAAACGGCATCGTGTAGATACAAATGTTAAAGCTTATTGTTGAATACGAGGACTCTGTCAAAATGATATCAAAATACAATAAACTGAACGTATCCACCATTATTTTTTTATTTTAGTATAGCGTTTTAGATGGTATTCAAGACAAAGCCCACTTTAAACGCCTGTATCTCATAGATTATGTTTGTTGGTGAGTTTTTCTAGAAGGCGATGGTATGATATGAACGATAATTCGTTGTTTTATTCTACGAGTGTATTGGTTAATAGAAAAATATAATTTAAGATGAATGATGTTATTTGCTTTTGGAATTGGATATTCTAAGTACAATGGCAGTGGATGCATGATATTATGAAACAATTCACGGCATATGCGACTCTTTATAGCTCGACTGAATTCTCACAGAGAGTCGCGTTGTTCATATCCTGCCTCTCACGATTAAGACTAGGCTTGCATGTAACACTAACGTGAATATTATTGCAACGTTCATGATTCTGCCGCCATATGTTACTGCCTAGCCCAAGACGTCTTCCTTGAAGAACTGAATATAATAACACGCCGTCTGTGATTTAAGATCGAGTGTAATTGAAGTGTTTGTTTTTGCGCCAAGAGATGGCGCGGGGTATAGTGGGTACGTATTCTTCCCGATAAGTGCTTTTGCGGGTAGATGGCGCCAGGTGCGGCTCATAGCTTCTTCACTTTAGTTTTTTTTCTTCTTTTTTTCGTAAATAACCTTATTACCCGCGGCATCCTGCCAGCGTTTTCGGGCGCGGCGTTTCCCAAACTTTCCCGGCTCGCTCGCAAATAAGATAATAAATGATTTCGGAACGCTGGGATACTTTTTGTTGGCGCGGCGTACTCCGCCTCGACTTGGGACGTGAGCCCGTAATGTCTTCGGAAAAAATCTCTTCGCGAAACAATCTTGCGAAGTTTTAGTTGTATCAAGTATTTTTTTGATGATACAGATTGTTTTGTTAGAGTTTTTATCCGTATTGTTAAGATTCCGATATAATTTACTGATATACTAACTTCTGAAAAGCTTATTTTTTCCAATTAATTAATAACATACATTCGTAGTGTTACGATAATTAATAATTAAAAACATTCAATTTTCAAATCGCTATCTAAACTAATGATTTTCTATTTCACTTATTAGTCGAAATGAAATTTTCGTATTTTTCGTGCGTTGTTCCAATGTGTACTCCTCCATAATTTAATCTCAAAGTTTACTACGGGCATCAGACAACAATATCTACTCTGGTTTCCCCTCAAAAGATGGCGTCAATTTAAAAATGTCAGCTCATTTTCGGAAACACCTTAAATAACTGTTCGTTTAACTGTCTTTAGTATAGTTCTTGTGGACTAATTGCCAGTGTTAATTGCTCGTCGTTCGGAGGCTTAAATCCTGAAATGAAAAACAATAACCCATAATATGCTTAATGATTACATGACATCCAATCGATGTGAAAAAAATCACAATACGTTATTAATATGCCTGGTATTTACTTCAATAAATCTCACCAGCCGTTTCACGGTATGATCACAATGTATAATCACATAATAAGCAATACAGCTTATGTAATTAGAAACAAGTAGTGATACGTCTGTCTCAATAAAGAAGTTAAGATTAAATCATAACTACATAATTTAATCTTCAGTCAACTCTGTTTGTTGCTCTTTAGAGAACACTCGTATTTTTTCATCTTGTCTTGGTGTGTCGTCATATGCATTAAGCACACATAATTTTACGATTCCCAAAGGTAGGGGTTGGTGCTGTCGTTTTATTATATTTTTAACTCGTTGATTTACATTCGCACGTACGCACAACATAAGTTTCTTTCGCAAGAATCGAAATCAGTGTTAGTGACGTGCCGGTGAATCTCCGATGACGGCAGATGTATGTAAACGCTCTTCAAACAATAACGATCCTTTTACTATCTAATCTAGAACGTATCGCATCTTCAGCAGTGGCTCGATAATAGATACCCACACACCAGCGGATCAGTAACATGGACATATCCATAACTTCGAATTATAATAGAATGACGGTCACGCATGGAGAACCAGATTTGTGGTAATATAAATCCTTGCCAATTAGAGATGTTCAATTTACGCTGTAGAATATTAATAAGTTCTAGCAAAAATAATAGGAAGATGCTTACATGATGCGAAACTTTGCAAAGATTAAACAAGGAAGGAAAATAATATTAGATTGGGTTGCTTGTTTACTTGGGGTTAATATTTTTGATAGAAAAAAATATTTACCATGGTTTCTTGCTTCATTATTATCATGTAATAAATATAATACGAGTCATCGAGTGGTACCAAATAATTATAATACATCTAAAATACTACTTAGTAAACTAAAGCTTGTTCCGATAGTGAAGTAATGCTCCATATTTCTATGAAATCGGAATTCTGAAATCATGAAGCAGTACTTTGTATCATTTGAAATATCCGAGTCCTGGCCATGATATATATCGTAGTATAATCATAAGCTAATTCCGAATTAACAATTATTTAATATACACTATTATTAAACTTTTATAGAAAACTTCTTCGAAATTTTCTCTCTCTGTGCCTAAGACTTTTTTATATTTAAATTTCCATTAGTAATAGTTTTTTAGAAAGCCCTAGAATTCATTTTAAAAGGTATAATTATGAATATTTAAGAATTAATTCTTAAATTTATAGAGGTAGAAATGTCAGACCATCAAGCTGGTTATCAATCTTCAAAGTGATGCAAACTGCTCGTTAGCAATAAGTGTGTATTTTTTTGCAAAGTAATAACGTTAAATAATGGCTAAATTTTTGTTATGTTTTATGAAAAGTTCAAGCAATTAATGCTAAATGTGTTATGCTATTTGTATCTGACATTTGATATGGAGATAATAATGTACGCCAAAAGTTATTATTTCAGTTATTATAAAAAAGTAACACTTAGTAGAATGGGACTAAAGATTAATTTTTTAAATGGGTGGACAATATAGCTATACAAGCTAAAGACCAAATATTGCCTGTTCGATGCCTGCGTTTTATCAGTGCTTATTTGTAGCTGTAAATCATTTCATCTACCATAAGCCCAAAAGAACTGTAGAAGCTTTAGGAAGAGTACTTCGAATATATTCTAAAGATACGTTTTATGATTTCCTGGTCCTGATAATCCCTCGACCAACGATGGACAGATAACTGAGAGCGTCGACTGTTTTAGATACCTAAAACTGCACATTATAAGAGATGGCACTTCGTGAAGTGAGCTCGCTATTAGAATAGGAATATGTGGAGCAACGTGATACGATGTACAGCTTAGAAAGCATATGCCTACTGTTCAATGCATCCATTTTGTCACCTAATTTATAAAAGCTCGAAGCGACCGTAAACTTTGAAAACGGATGCCTACGTCGGATTTTGTTCCCAAGGGGAAGTAAAACGGACCATGTCACACTCATTACCACAAGGACAAAGCTGTGGAAGTAGACCTGGCTTGGTCATTTCCAGAGGATGCCTCAAAGAGACTGATCTGAATTGCTTATTCTTCAAGTCAATCGGATCTACGCGTCTTGAAAGTCCGCTAAATACTATTGATGAATGGAATTTTAATTATCAAGAAATCCTCCTTAGTTAAAATACCTTGAAATTTAGATTTATATATTGTAGTTGGTTATAGACTTATTACTGCCTCAGGTGAGTCTAAAGCAAAGTTAAAGTTTATAATATTGGTTGTACATAATTTAGAAATATTCTGCGTACTGTAAAAATAGTTTTATATCGTGGGCGTACGTGAGAAGATAAAAGCTTTCGTAAATTTAATCAATTAAAGTAGAGGATGTATCTTATTCGGTTATATAACACACTTTACTAACAATATTTATTGTAGAACGGCGTATTGTATTTTTAATTTTTAGAAGAATATTTACATAAAATAAATTAAATTTATATGAACGTAATACCTATTTTTATATTTAACTAATACAAAATGTAGCGGTAAAATAAACAGAAAAATAAATACTAGTTTGTGTTTTTAGGTACTTTTTTATACCTTGTTTGTTCTCAAAATATACCGCATTTGTGAAGACGTCTTGATAAATTATTTTTCACAAGAATTGTTTTTCAGATAATTACTCAACTCAATAGGTATCCAGTCCTAAATTTTCGGATTTTTATAATGTGGAATGTGGGAATCGAATCCACAAATCTTGGATTTCTAAGCGCGCACGCTAACTTCTACGCTACCGGGGAAACTGCCAGATATATTTTCAATAATATAAACTTCGATGTTAAGCGAGAATAAATTTAATTCAACAATGAAGAAGATTTTATTAATGGCTAATTTAATTAACATAGTTAATAATACTTCAAAAGTGATAAAATCCTTGTGTGTATGATTTTAAATCTCTCAGGATTTCATCTAAAAAAGCGGTCTTCTTCGTTTCATTCTAGGTCAGAATCCTATAAAATTTAAAAGCTTGACTTCTTGTATACACACTCCCTTCTTCACTTTCTCTTTCGGGGGCACCCTGCTGACGATAAGGACCCTCCCTCCCCCGTTCGATCGTGGTGCGATATTGCGGTAACGAATTCGATTTCGCTCTTAAAAATCTTGTCGCTTTAAGAGAGTGCCTGACGCCAAATCCCAAAAGACAACACCTTTCTGGGCGGCGTGCAAGGTGAAAGCTTCTCAGATAAAGCTTTTGATTTCATTATGGCGTCTTGTTTTTTTTTTCTCCCTTCGATTTTGCTACCGTCTCGCTCTTTTGGAATTTTGAGTACACTGGAATGTAAACTAAAATATTTTTTACATTTTAATTTCCATTTGGTTCGGACTCTATCAATAATTTCTCAGTGATCCTTTTCTTTACTAATACTTTATAACACTTCCATTATATTGTAATACTAACCATATTCTATTAATGAGTAAACAACAACTATTTTAAATAATTGGCTTGCAGATTTATATCACTCATGCATTGGATATTTTTTAAAAAGATCAAAACAATGTTATGCATCCAGAAAATGTTAATACTAAATTCCACGATTTAAAAAAGAAGGAATATCATTAATATAATATGCAGCCTTAAGTAAAATTTGTCTTTAAATCTTAATTGGTAATGTTTCTTAAAACCTATAAGTCGACTCATAAATAGTAATAGTAGATATATATTATATGATACTGAAAATTGCATTTATATTAATGGTATGTCATCTTGTTCTATGAAAGTAATTGATGAAATACCGATATATTTAGTTATTGTATTCGTGGGGATATGAATTTTTTTTGACTGTATGGATTGAAATGTGTATTTAGGATTCCTAATTAACAGAGTGTCTTTTAAATAAGAGGATATGTCAAAAAAAAAATATTCTTCCTTTAGTTTATTGCCCTGAAAACATCCCTACATGTACAAAAATGCATATTAGATTGCATTACTTACTGACGATATCACCGCATTCATGGGCCACATCTTACTCTAAAATAATATATTGTAAAGTAATACGAAAACTTGTTGAGAAAATAAATTAAATAGCGAGAAAATTTTGTCAAAAATGATGTTTTGTTTTTTCTGAAAGTTGATTAATATAAAATGTAAAGTCAGCTTCTGGTAATTTTTGATTTACCCTTGTATACATCGTAAGTATACTAAGTATGGTAGTATTACTTATAAAACATGAGCAATTTCGCGAATAATGAATCGCCGCGCTAACATCGGCGTCATCCATTACGCGTCGCCTTGTCTCGTAGAGGCGTCGGTTTTTCGCAAACAAACTTAACGGCTAGAGTGGGGATGTAAAAGAAGCCTGCGGCGTCTCTCCCGCCCCTTCCGGTAATTCGATTTCCTATCGCCGTAGCTGTAAAAGTAAAACCATCTCCAAGATGCGCTATCGCTGGCTCCGATATCTCGGGATCGCGCCAGGTGCGCCGCATCGCGCGGATGCTGCAATCGAAACGGTCTCACGTCGTAGAGACCTCACAGATGTGGCCCTATGTTCTTTGGACTCCGCTATATAATATTTTTTACGAAAAAAAAACATAAAAAGTGCGAGGTCCACATTCGACTGGTTTGTGGTAATTTATTGAGCCTATTGGACTTAGCACTTCGCAAAAGATGTATGACGTGAATATTGATATATTTCCGATAAAAAACTATTGGATACACGATTCATACATCGTTGATTTAAAGCTTCATTATTTACATGTAAATTATTTTAAAAAATACTTGAATTGAAATGCATATAGTAGGAGTACATTAAAATTTGTATATATTAAAATTAATCATGAATTTCTATTACGATTTAACAATGAAAACAACACAAAATCGTTTTATTCATCAATAATTTATTATTGCAGTGCTAAATATTTTATTTACAAGAAATAAATAATATTTTTAATATGCTTTGTTTTTTTCATGTCATATTATTTAAAGAATGTGTAATTTTTCTTATATAATTCGACGTATTTTAACTATCCAAATCAAGGACATATATCATGATTTACTATTTATATTATTATGATACACGATCGCCCCTCTAATAGCTAAAGTTTATTTAATGACCATATGTCAAAAATGACGGTTCAGTTCGACCGATCGAGTTGTGTCCCATAAAGCAAGGAATGTTTGACAATCCTTTAAGGCGCTGAATTGACTGGTAAAACATTCATGGGCTCGGTGGTGTCGTGAGTGAAGTGGAGTGGCTTGTCAAATTGAAGAATTTTACACTAATCGGCCAAAAGAAATCGAAAAAAAATGAATTTCAACTTGTAAACCATCTAAAGAAATACACTTTTGTGTTGATCGATATTAAGCCATTATATGTGATAATAACCGTAGTTCATATTTTTACGGTTAACGATCCAATTTACTTTAAAATACGTGGTTCAAAACAAGGTTAGATCTTAGTGTAATGCTTTGACTGCTATGGTAATTTTCGAAATCATAGAGTGCTAGCGAGAAATTCTACCACTATTTTCATCTTAAAATAAAATAAATGTAATGTTATTGTATATATGGCATTTCAAAAAAACGTAAAACTATCATAATTGTAATCATTTTTAGCTGTTATATCGTTGTTTGGCAGGGGAAGTGTAGTAGATAATTAATGTATGAACTTATAGTTTTATTGAAACTGGAATATTTTACAATGTAACTCTCATGCCTGTGTACAATCAATAGATTTAGATATGTATTGAGCACGTTGTTATAATATCCGGCTTAAATTTGAATGTTATCAACTTTCGTATGTTGCGCACAACTGTTTTAGAGTGCTTCCGCGAAAAGCTAAAAAGCCTTATTTCCGTGCTGGGGTGTATGAGGGTAGATCGAATATTACCACCAAAATTATCTGCCCAAAATGTAGTGAAAACAATAATTTTAAATAACACAATTATCCATACATTTTGGGAAATAACTAACACGATTTTACAGCAATTTAATCAGGGGTGCACTTAAATTATTACATATTATAATAAGTTTATCAAAATGTCCGTATACATATCGACTGAGGAAAGGAAAAAAGATCTAACACACATAGACAAAATAGATGCAGCAGGCAGAAAAAACGATTTAATGATATTGAGTCGAAGTCAAAACCTTACATAGAAATAACATTAAAGTGCGTGAAAACTGGTATTTTATTTACTCAATATGATATTAATTCAATAAGTTATTTTAGATTAACCAATAAAATTTATTAGATGGAACCCCTTTTCTGGTTGCAAATCATACAGCTCGTCTTTTTTTCAAACGCACAAGCTAAATTTAGACACTAATTCAGCATGTTCTGCTTACATCCTTTTGATATAACGTGTATTAAATTCTCTAAATTCTGATTATCGAATAAAAGCGATATTGGAAAATTGAAGATTATGACTTTTTCCTTTCCACAGTCACTATAATTATTTTCAATCTGGTTATATTTAAAAAGTTATCATTATACAACATAACCTAGTAGGCATATGCGTATGTTGTGCGCGGAAATTTTTTGACTACAATACTGTCTAACTCATTATACTTAACATATACTAGTTGTCAATCAATCAATTATTTAATGCCAAGATGAGTGGACCTTAAATTACTTGGCCCTAAATTAATAAAATATTAAAATTTCATCGAAAATAATGTCTGGTTTTCCAAAGTGATTTCGTATGTATTTGATTCCATCGTTTGTATTTGTTACTCGATTGTCTAAATGTAAATTTTGTGATCGTGCGAATTTTAAATGTAGGAAACTTCTCCGTGAAACATTGACCGACCCTCTGTCATACCTGTCGGAACTTATTTATTAAATGTGTTTCCATCAATCTGCTTATAGGAAAACATTTTGCGGGAGAACAATTTATTCTTTCTGCCTTGCCCCCAATTTTAAATTGAATTTATTTAAAATCTTCTTATCTATGTATACACGTTGTAAGTTTCATTGAGAAAGTATTTCAGAAAACATACATTATTAACCTCGTATTAATCACTAATATCAATAATATATTTTTATTATTATTACTGATATTTTTTTATTTAATCTTTATAGTGTATATACTTACAGCAAACGTTTATTGACAGCAGAATCATACAATGGAATATTAATTGCATATTTTTAATATATTATTATAAAGTAACGATACTAATAAACGAAAATCGGAAATGTATAATCAAATAAGATCGAAATTATTTAACATCGCGTAAAATTACTCAATATGTAATGTATACGTTCACATATTCTAAATAGATCTAGATGACCACTGGCTTATTTTGAAATATTTGAGAAAATATAGGATTGGATTACTGGAAACTAGAATATTATAATAGTAGCAACAACACAGTTCATCTGTTTTGTACGTTAACATTTGGTAACTCATTTTAAAGTATTTATACCCAGAGCTTAATTCATGATTTTTTTTGGTACATATATTACAAGTAATTATATTTTTTTTTATTTATTAATACAAATGTAGTGTAAGGCATAGGTTTGACAACCACTCGTTTTTCAAAAGCACAGGTCGAGCTTCCACAACTCGTAGAACTTGAGGCCAGAATTGGTTGTGAAATAAACTGACAGTCAGTATTCGTGAAGTATATTGTCACCATTGAACAAATAAGTCTCATCATTGTGGGATTTGTAAATTCCACATTCGGTGTGAACTTTACGGTGTAATATTTATGACAAGAAATTAATACTGTTTCCATGTAATTAACACTGTCTACATGATAAATAGCTGCCACATAAACGTTGCTTGCAACTCGCCAATCTTAAGATTGTTAACAATCTTCATCACCAAGACCACTTGAGAGGACGAGTATAGATATGTTTGCTATGCGATGCAAATATCTATTATTGCATGTATAATTTAAGTGCTGCCAAAGTTAAGTAACAAGGTGCTTGTTTATAAAAGGGCTTCCGCGTCATTGTTGTAATTTCTACCAGCTACGGAATAATTTAACATGCGATGGCTGTGTAATTAGTGGGGCCTGCAGACCGCGGTAAGTGGCTATGGGATAATCCAATTCACGGAGAGATTCCGGTGGCATTTTGAAAATCATATCTTAATTATTTAGATCAAAATTTTGTTTGTTTCATAGTCAAAGGAACCAAAAATGAATATTATATTAGTTGAACTTGTCTTGAGAAAGCCTAGTTTGCCTCTTTTTCCGACCGATCTTTCGTAGTAACCGTATGCTCTACAAATTTAGCATATATGGTTAAATAAAGAAATACGTTGGATTACATGCCACACGGAAAAGATTTATAATTAAGCGCGCGAAAGAAATCTCTGATTCTAGGATGTATTGACATTAAATGTGGTAAATCAGTGACGTAATCAAGCACGTAACTTTAATTATTTGCCCACCGTTTTTGATCAGTATTATGCAGGCTTTTAAATCCAAAAAAGTATAATAAACACTAAAATACCCTTCATCGTAAGACTCGGAATTGAGAGGATTTGTTAATGTATTAATGCTAAAAAGAGAAGAACTCATGGATATCAAGTCTTGGCCAAGCTAGTAATATGATCAACGAAAAAATACTTTTAAGTTACTAATTCATTAATAGATTATTAATGACACGTTGAAAGATTTACCCATATTGTAGGTTGTAGATAGAACAACGCTTTTTGACTGACGAACAGGAATCATTATCTGATATGGCTACGATGTTACTAACAAATATTCATTCCGCTTATTAGTTTCTTAATTATTCCTGTATGCATTATGTTTTATTGCCGTGGCTTATTAGCATTTGCTGGCCAATGCTACATTTGAATGTAAAATCCATCTACTCATGTTTCCCTTCACGTTCTTTACAAAGATCGTAAGTTATAATCGATAAGCCAAAGTTTTTGTTATAATATTTTGAATTTTAATGATTCATTTTTTTGTAAATTGTTTAATGAAAAAAAAAAAATACCATGAGTTTCGCCGATGCAATTGTTGTAGAAGTCCTCTGTGTAGATTTTTTGAATACTGTGTAATATAAACGAGCCCTTTATTATCAAGTTTGTTACTGTCACGAGAAAATAATTTTAAATTAATTTACCTTCAGGGGTGATTTTGTGATGCACGTCTATCGCCTTATTGATCGAGGCTGTGCTCACGCCGGAGTGTTTTTATCGGCTGGCATAACGCCGTGAAAATTATGATTCGATCGTGAAAAATCTTCCATCCCATTTGGTGTTATTAGGGATCCATAATATTATCCTATAAACTGAAGACATTAACTTTTATATGTGAGTTTTCATTTCGTCCTTACAGAAGCAGCGTTTTTTTTATATGCATTAGAACTGCGGTGGAAAGTCGCATTACTTTTTTTCAGTCATTCGGTACTTACAAAACGCTCTTGTTGTGATTGAAAAATATTTGTCAAATTTAATAGGTGATTTACAGAATACAATATTTCTCCAGTATCTTGCATAAACATACAGATCAGCCGACTCACTTTCAGATGAAGGTGTCCCCTAGCTTCTTCTACCATTTTCTTCTTATTTTCATGTTGCACAACTTAGGCCTGAAAAATATTCAGCATGTATGTTTTTTTAACATGTTTACTCAGAAAGTAAAGACTATGAATTTACGCAATGTTAAGATATCCGGCACGAAAGTGGAGTATATGAATCTTCGCAATATAAAGACATGATTTGATAGATTCTTAACAGTATCAGTCAACCCATCGCTAGATGAAAACGTCCCCATAGCTCTATCCACTATTGTCTATTTTTTATCATTTCCGATTGTTTTATAGTTCTTTTTGAGCATGTCTCATATATATTTACACCAATTCATACCATAAATGAAGTTTCTATCAATTTATATTTATTAGATGAAGGTTTTAGTCTAGCATAACCTTACCAATACTTAAATAGATTATTTTAGATTCATACTAGAAGAATAAAATACACAACAATACGATGAAAATTTTCTCCTCAATATGTGATTTATATCAGCCATCCACGATCAGTTAGCACACGGTATTCTTGTAGTAATAAAAGATTAATGTATTTCCACGTACTATTATTTTTTTTTCAATATTTTTACTACTCAAATCACAGCCGAGATGAGGGCAAAGACAAAAAGCTTGCAAGGTATTGTTAGTATTATATGCTACACCTGAATTGAAAACAATATATGAATATTGTCTTTATATTTCTTAGTATCGACATTCTGTATAATAAACAATAATTAATTAACATTTACTAGAATTACAAAATGTATATAAGTCGCTAAAAAATTACTACTCTAATTGAATGACTGATTCGCTCTTTTTTAAAATGACTGTATCACTTTCTTTAAGTACAGTTAATTACAGGACCGAACCGGGGGACCACTAAATTACTGTATTGCACGGAATCTGAAGTAAACCGAATCCAGTATTAACACACTTCATTTTAATTTTTAATTAAACAAATTTGAAAATATAATTATGAAATTAAGGCGGCGTCTCACAGTATATTGTAGGATCTAATTTTCGAATAGGTAAGGATAGGTACTAACGCACCCTTATCAAAAGCCTCCATACTGCAATTGTCTTTACAACTCTGCTGCATTAATTACATAGACAAAGCTTTTAATATTTTCATGAATAATTCAAAAACGTTTCAAATTTTAAATGATGTTTATGTATATGTATTATCTTTCGTAATATATAATTCGTAGGTAGTCACTGGACGTCGAGGATTCAACTTTCGCAGGTGTATAAAAATAATAAACCATATGTAGAAGTGAAACAGAACTATAAAAATATCATTAGTTAGATAGAAATAGCAATAATAAAATCGTGTACCTGCAGTGGCAAGTGAAGCTAAGTAAAAGCTTAAAAGTAACGGATATTAATTACCAAGCACACGAGCATTCTGAGCGACCGATCATCGTGTCCAAAAATGCTTTTATTGTAAACGAAGCCAAAAAATAAGTATCAGGAAATTAAAGAAAATTAATGAATGTATTCCAGTTTCTTTAATGTCCAATTAATTGTCCTGAACAATTTAACAAATGTATGATACGTGTTGTCAACTTACGGTCATCGTTATACATACTCAATTTACAGAGTGGACATATATTCACATTGTGTAAATCCATATGCTACACATTCGGAGCGGACATGGTAAAAAAAAAAATCACGTCGTAATTTCCAATAGAGTAAATAAAAACAACAAATAATGCCAACGAGCTTCTCCTGTGTCTACTGAATTTATCAAATTCTTTATTAATTATTGACCAAATGCAATAAATTCTAAATTATTTAAAACTTGTAAACTTCCATATGTGAGATCACTGTTAGC